>OMNN01097080.1:0-25703 GCA_900302755.1 Chromis chromis
CCGCCTCGGTGGCAGCCAGTCGGCCCTGCGCCTCGCTCAGCTGCAGGCTGGACTGAGCAGCAGCGTCCTGGGCTGCCTGAGTGCGCAGCGACAGGTTCTTGGCTTCATCCTGGAATTTCTTCTCGCAGCCACGAGCCTCCTGCAGCTGAGCGGTGAGTTCCCTCTCGCAGCTGCGCCAACCAGACTCAGATTCCAGCAGACGCTTTTGAGTCACAGAAAGCTGCAGTGAAATAAAAACAAAAGAAGGAAACACTGTGACACACTGAACAGCAAGTATAAGCTGTAAATCTCCTCACTTTGATCCATCCTCACCTCTTTCTTGAGGGAGTCTCTGGCTGTTTCGGCTCCGGTTAGCTTCTGTTTGAGGGCGAAAACCTCCTTCGCTCTCTCCTCATCTCTTTGCTCCTCCAGAGACAGGCGAGTCTGCAGCTCTGCCACCTCCCTCCCTTTATGCTCCTTTTCTCCATCCAGAACCTTCAGCTGGAACAAAAAAGCACAAACAGCCGCATCAGTCTACCAAGAAAATCCAGCTGTACAATGTTCCTGTTTTACAGGTTACACAGGTGTGATGGAGGGGTGTCTGCATGTCTGACCTGTCTCCGGAGTTCCTGCAGTTCTCGCCGAGCCTCAAGTCGAGACCTTTCGACTTCTCTCAGGCAGCTCCGCAGCTCCGTCACCTCCTTCTGGGTGGATGAAAAATTCTCCTCCAGCACAGTCAGCCTCTGCTCCTTCTCCTCACACTGTCGTTTCACACTGACAAACCCAACACACACTCAGTAACTATGACATCATCATACTGTGAACAAACCTGCATTTGTCCTATTGTACTTCTGCCAGTGGATAGTTTCCCATTATGTTTACCTGATTCTCTCAGTTTCTGCACTTCGCAGAGTTTCTCTCAGCTGAGTGTTGGACTGGCTCAGAGTGTCTCTCTCCTTGCTGGCGTCACAGAAGCTGCGACGGAGCTCCGTCCCTTCTCTTCTGTAGTTTTCTGCTGAGTCCTGAGTTTGGGTCAGACGACGTTCAGTCTCCAGCATGTCCCGCCTCAACTGGTCTCGACTCTCCTCAGCAGCTGAGAGAGAAGCTCTGTACTGCTCCAGCTGAAGAGCAAAAATATAATGAACACAGAACATCTCAAAAAATGAAATATTTTCTGATAAAGTCTGGTGAACATTAGGCCACATGCCCATTCTCAATGGTAATGTAGTTCCTGAAAATGTATGCCCTGAAATATGCTCTATGTCTGTCAATACACATCCAATCCAGAGATACTTTAATTAAGTTCATTAATAAATTAAATAATTTTAGAGGATTGTGCAGGTAGATGCTCTCCAAACTTTCATGTCGTCTCTTGTACCTCTTTGAGAGCAACATCAGCACGTGACCGAAGATCAGTACAAGTCTCTTGTAAACTGTTTAGTTCCCGCTCGTGAGCAGAGGCTGCATCCTCCAGCTGAGAGCGAAGCTCCAGCAGCTCGCTGGTCAGAGCCCCAACTCTGATCTGAAGAAACAAAAGACGGAATCAGTTTAGTTTCATCTTCCTCATGCTTCTGAGGTTTATCACCAGCAACAAAAGACACATTCATCACCTGCTCCTGCTCTTTGTAATGAGCTGCTTCTCTGGTCATCCGCTCAGCCTCCAGCGCTGCAGCTAACAGCTCGGCCTGCAGACTGGACACCCTATCAGACAAAACCGTCTTCTCTGCCTCCTTTAGAGAAAGGGCCTGGAAAGAGAGAGAAGCAACAAATGTCTGGTGGAATAGATGAGATGAAATTTGCAGTTGTACAAGAGTTAATTATGACAAACACTCCGATCGATGGTGTGATAAAACAAGGATTGCAGGATCACATGATTATAATAATATCTGAGCAGGATTGTTTATTATGATATCAGTATATGATTCAACAGCAGCAATAACACCCTGAACAGTTTCTTTAAAGCCTCGGATGCAGATCACACCTGTTGTTTCTCAGTCTCGGCCTGCAGCAGACACTGATCTCTATCATGCTGCAGAGTCCTCAGTTCGTCCTGCAACTCCTCTCGTTCTCTCTTCTCTCTGTGGAGCTGATCCTCCGTCTCCTGCCTGAGCTTCCTCACAGCGACCTCATGCTCCATCAGCAAGCTGTGCCGCACGACTTCCTGTGAAACACAGCAGCCCGGAGCACAAAGACTGAATCGAGAGTCGTCTGCATCAACAGTCTTACTCCAAAAGTCAACACGTATGTAAAGTAACCTCAGTGAACCCTCTGACCTTTTCTGAGACCAGCCTCTCCACCTCCTCCTGATGCTCAGAGATGGTCTTGCGTAAAGCCTGCTGGGCCTCCAGCTGTGCAGCATTTAGAGTCTGAGTCAGAACCTGTTTCTCCCTCTCGGCCTGAGCCAAACCATTCTCGCCATCTGAGCGTACACGACGCAGCTCAGCTGGAAAGCACATCCAGGAAAACAACAAACTCCACCATTAGGTTCTCATTCTGTCATGTTACTGAGCTGATCTGTTTTCCATTTTAACAAACATCTTCTACGTGTTTTATTCCATGTTATCTCCTCGTCTCTCACCTGCAGCCGTCTCACAGCGAACTCTTAGGTTTTGGTTCTCTGTTTCAAGCTGCTCTCGGCGAGACTCCACCTGAACAAGCTGCTGCTGCACATCGAACAGGCTGGTTTCCAAAGACTCCCGCTCTGACCTGCAGGTTACAAACACTAGTTTCACACACACATACACACACTCATGTTAAAATATGAGTATTTAACAGCATCACAGTACACACCTGAAAGCAGCCAGCTCCTCTGACAGCATGGCGTTTTCTCTCTCAGATGCCGTCAGCTGGACCACAAGGGCTGCCTTGTCTCGGGCCAGTTCTCCCCGACTGCGGCCGGCCTCCTCCAGAGCCACCTCGTTCCTCTGGCCCTCTCCTCTGGCGAGACTCAACTCTGAACCCAGAGACGTCACCTCGCCACAGAGCTGCCAACACAGGCCAGACAGAAAACAGACAATCCCTTAGCATACACCCGCTAATTCACTAAAAAACTCTTGTTCGTTGGACTCTTATGGTGAAAACACTGAGCATGAGACCTCACTTACAATCCATCATGCTCAGAAATGCACGATACATGTCTTAACACATTTCTAGCGTGCGTTGAGGTCAAATGATAACATGATGATCTAATATAATCTGTTATGTACCTGGGTGACTTTCTCCTGCAGCTTAAGTCTGTCAGCCCTGAGACTGTGCAGCTCTGCCTCCATCCCCACCCGGCTTAGCTCGGTGTCCTGCAGTGATTGTTGCAGCGTGATGCGAGCCGACTCCAGCTCCAGCCGGTCCTGCTCCAACCGGACCAGCTCGTCTCTGATGGTCAGCTTCTCCTGCTCCGCATCGCGTTTCTGACCCTGCAGGAGGGCCTTTTCCTCCTCAAGCTTAGAGGGAGACGTAAGAAATGTTCACTTAAAAGTGATAACATCCTACATGAACACAAATGTTCTGCTAAAGTTTTACATGAGATATGTATGTCCGTTTTCTCACAGGTTTGACATTGGATTTAGCTCATTTTGAAAAAGGTGACGCCACGTAACATTTAGATTGGCAACAATTAAATCTGAATCTGATGACAGTTGTGGGTTCATTTGTTTTTATGTTTTTATAATAAGGACTCAATGTATCTCACGGTTTCTCTCAACTTTTTAACAATCTACCAGGTATGCAGGTGTTCAGAGGTGTGAAAGTCAGCATTTGAAGTTTTTTTTGGCTTTCTTTCCATTATAAAATGACAAGATGGCCTTGCTAAGCCTCCTTCTGCTGAAGGTTTCTGGTTAAAGGAGCCTTTTCTACCTTCTGTCAACCAGTGCTTCCTCAAAGGCGAATCGTAGTATTTGTTGGGTTTCTCTGTAACAGTATTATAAGGTCTTGACGTGCCTGAGATGACTTATGTTGTGAATTGGCTCAATATAAACAAAACTGTATTGAATTACATGTTTTGTGTGTGCAGCTCCTTCAATTACTGAAAGTAAACACTGTTATTGGTAAATTTCAAGACCACCATGACATGTGAAAGAGATGAGGGATGCAGTGGAATACAGCCAGAGGAAGCTGCGTTGGTAAGTTTTTGAGTGCGGCTGCTCAGAACCGGTAGAAACACATAGAGCCAATAGAATGTTGTCAGACTTGTTGGACCATCTAGTTCATTTCAAGCATACTGCATTCTTCAAGAGGTCCTGAAATGTTCTTACCTGGAGGGTGTAGGTGTTGAGGTCAGTTTTGTCCTGAACCAGACCTTCATTCATGCTGCCCATCTTTGCCAAAGAGTCTCTGAGAGCTGCATCCTCAGACTGGAGCTTGTTAAGCAGCAGAGACAGTTCGGTGTTGCTGCTCTCAGCCTGCAGGGAAAATTAGGAATAAAGGTCATGGACAACACAAGAATGTAGAACATTAAATCTGGCCAAAATCTAGTTATCGTTGAAAAAACTGCTAAAATTACACCATTTAACAGAGTCAGAAACAGTAGAAGCGGAAATAGTTGAAGGTAAAATCATGATATTTCATCAAAGTCACTTTATTCTATGAGTGTCACTTTCAAAAATGACCAAAAATAAACCATTTGCACCAGATACTGTAAAAAAACTTCTGCTCTCCTCGGTACAAACAACAAGCCATGAGTGACTCAGGTGCAACCAACAGCCAAAATGTAACTATTCAGCTGAACTGCAGGCTGTGTTTACATTGAGCAAAGAGAAGACAAGTATGGAAACACATTAAAGAGATGGAGAGGAAAATGAAATATATTTGAGCAACAAAACAAATGCAGAATGGCTCAAAAAAATGTATGCTGTCAGCAAGGTGTTGGAAGATACATTCAGCAGAGTGAAATATCTTTCTAAATTTGATGTGCAGAGAAGTGTGAGCATGCCTGGTTTGTAGAGATTGCTAAATGTAAAAAGTTAAAAATCTACAGTATTTAGAGCCACCATTTTTTCCAGTACCGGTAACCCCTGTGATCACATGCTGTACATGTTGACTGCAGGGTTTTTTAAATATCTTTTATAATTTATGCCATTATAACTTTGTTAAACTGCAAAACTTTGGAGTTCTCTCTACTTCTAGCCATGGTTGTGCTGTTCCTATAGAGGAGGACTTTATATCGCAGTGAAAATGAAATAATATGACAGGAGCAAAAACATGCCCAGAAACTGCTGGGGGTTCAGAGGGTTTCCTTTTACTTACCCGAGCCAGAGCTTCAGTCAGTTGGACCTTCTCTCGCTCCAGCAGCTGCCTCTCCACCTCCCCCTGCTGGTGAGTCTCCCTCACTGCAGACAACTCGCCTCGCTGAGCGGAGGCTCGACTCTCGCTCTGATCCCACTGCTTCGTTCTGTATCGAAGTGACACATGTAGTATATCAGGCAGACTGTTTGTGTATGTGTTTGTTACTGTGTAAAACCCATCACTATGTGCTGGGAGAGAAACATAAACAGGATTATTAAAGCAGTACAGATGAGATGAAATGCAGTGAATGTTCACACTCCTGTTAGGCAGCACAAGACACACACAAGAAGTGAGGCAGTTCAGTGATTTTCTTAATGCATGTAGTATATAAGATTTTAAAGTGTCTCCATGGCATGAAGACATTGTGAGTAAATGGTTTTAGTGAATGATAACTTTGCTCCAGTAGTTTTCACATTTATCTAAAGGTATAGCAATGCATTGTGGACTTTTATAGCAAAAAGTAGTTTTCTTAGTGTGGTTAGTGATGGACGCTAGTTTTCCACAGAAGTTTTAAAAGCACATTAGAGTGTAGAAATTTTAGACAAAATATTGAACATGGTGTAAGAGAGTCAGGGGGGACTTGCTGGTAATAAAAACATCAGATATGTTCATCATTGGTTGAGCAGAAGGGAGGCAGGAGGGGTTTATCCATGAGGGACATCTTGTTATATACTAGATGCCTACACAGATCTTTTGAATGGCTTCCCGTAAACATGCACACTGTGCGCTGACTGGTCTAGACTTTGTGGATTAGCATCCACATCACATTCACTTAATCACCATCAATTAGCCTGCTTACATCCTCTGAGTCTCCGCCTTGGCCCGGTCTCGCTCCTGAACGGCCGCCTCCTTCTCCTCCCTCTCGTGATCTCGCTCTCGCTGCACCGACGCCACCGTCAACTGAAGCTTCTCACAGTCCATCTGCAGGATGTGGCTGCTGCTCTGTGCTGCCTGAACTGTCTTCTCCAAGTTCACCTTCTCACTGTTCACAATGCAGGAGAACATATTGTAGAGGTAAATACACTGTGGGATACACTGATTATAAGCAGATTGTAAAAGGTGATGTCACTCTGTGTCAACCTGGCCAGTGTGTCTCTCTCCTGCTTCAGACGCTCCTTTTCTCTCTGTGAGGTCTCTCTTTCTCTCTGAGCAGCGTCTCTCTCTCGCTGCAGGGCTTGACTTCGCTGTTCTGCGTCTCTTTTAGCCAAATCAGACTCCGAAAGCTGCTTTCGTAACTGCTGTACTGAGGACTGGGCAGAGAGAAGACGACCTCGAACATCCTGCAGATACAACAAGAGAAGAGGAGGGAATGATGATGATGATGATGATGCTGCTTTAGAAACATGCATATAGCAACAACAACACAAGTTTTGAGCTGTGAGGTGTCTCTGAAGCTTGGAGGCTTTATTAGACCTTATGTGTTGGTTTTAATGATTTGGCATTTTAGATTGGGCTTGGTGATTTTAATTCATTTATTTTACTTAGTCCCTGGTTTGTGTAAAGGAGTTTGAGAACTTGACTTCAGGTTTAATATTTCTGATTCATGTATGGAAATTGTAATCATGACCTACTGCAGTGTTGTTAACTCAGATACTGCGACATATTCTGTTCTACTCTGTCTACTTCTGCCAGGACGCGCTTGAAAAAGGAAATGTTTGACTAAGTGAAAATAAAATGCCAACCATGAATGGCAACATACCCAGTTTAAGTGAGAACATTTTTTTACTTTTTTCTCTAAGCAGTTTGTAATAAAAGATCAAAATACTTAACATTTAAAATACAAAAATTGGGTTAAGCTGTGTGCAGATGGTCACTGTGGTTGCCACGAAACAATCCCAAGAAACTGGAAATAAGTTCAACAGCAACTGTATTATTGCACTGTGCTCCTTTCAGTTTAAATCTCGCCTGCGGTTAAATACAGCAAAGTTCCATTACTTTTGAGTATAACTGAAAAAATATATAAATTTTTCTATCAAAAGTTTCAAAATATCCAAATATAACTGAATCAGATTGAATTATACGTTTTTTCTTCCCTTGCAGTACAACATTATTTCTTCCCTCAAAAATTAATAAATACAAACTGCACATTTGAAACCAAAGAACCATATTTAGCAAGATAAATCAGAGAAAATCTCACTGAGAGGGATGAAATGAAAACAGAAACCTCCATGAGCATTGTGTGTTTGTGTGGTTTATAAATTGACATGTCACCTGCAGCTGCAGCGTCTTGTTGGTGACTGCAGAGCGGAGAGCCGACAGCGCTGCCTCAGGCAGAGGAAACAGTGAGGAGGGTCGAGTCGGGGACGACGCCCTCCGAGGGGAGGAGTCACGGATCAACGCCAGCAGCGAAGCACCAGAGTTGTCCTGATCAGCTTCAGACGACGACGACTCACCATCTGATAAAACAGTCTGTAAAAGGAAATTAGAATGAAGCTCTATTGTCCTAATGAAGAGTCCATGGATGTAAAACTGTTGTTTACCTGAGCGATGTCCCGCAGGGTGTCCAACAGCGTCTCAGTGTGAACTCTCATCATCTGCATGTCTGTCTCTTCACTGCCGCTTTGCTCCTGAATGAAGAACATACATGTCTTCAGGAGGAAGATCAATGAAACTGACCAACAATAAATCATTACAGGTTTCAGGACCGGCCTCTCACCTCAAGCCTCCTTGTCAGTGTGAAAATTTCTCTGTCTCTCTCCTCAATCTGGCCTTTTAGCTTCTCCCCCTCTCGCACTAAATCTGACAACCTGAAAGAGAAGTTTGGAAAAATAGTTGTAAAGTGGGAGAACCAGTAAGCTGTAGAAGTACTTTTCTCCATCACACTTTTATTTTAATGATATGCTCAGTGTCTTTTTAAGAAAGTAAAACAAAAGCTAGTCCTGGATGATAAAGTAATTCTTTAGTTTTGCATTCTGACCACCACTTTTGAACAGAAATGATGCTGTGGTGGACAGAACTAAATTAAGGTGGTCATTATCAGATATGATGACCATAAGAATTTGTGATATATTATTGCGGTATCTGTAGAAAATATGAAAAATAATCCTAAAGCTATCAGTCAAATTCATTTACTTTGTGACAAATCAATGACAATTAAAATACAAGTGCAGGGAGGTGGAGAGAGTCTGCAACTGTAATTGTACTGCATGTTATTGCTAGGTTGGAGTGTCAGTTAGATAGTTACTCGCACTAGGATTGCTTGTGATGCTATCATATGTGTATTAGATAACATCATATCAGTATTTATTTTTTAATTATCACAATTATCATCAATACCAATGCATGACGCCACCCCTAGTCTAAATACTGCAATGCCCATGAGCTTTGGCAACTGCTGCTATGGAAAAAAAGCTGGGCTGTACATAAAGATAGTTGAACCCTCCATGATGTCACCCACAGGTGTTTGAAGCTCAGCGTGGTGCCTGACTCCTCCTAAATCTTGTCTAATCCAAAAATGAGCAAAGAGGTGCAGCATGAGAGGAGCCGAGGCGGGCCATGCTAATGTGTCTGGGCCATGGCCTACTTATGCTTAACTTTAAGCCTTAATTCAGTTCAAGCAGGTAAGGTACATTAAAATTCACCTCCTGTGGAGTTATCATGAATGGGGAAATTAGTCATAGAGACCAAAAGTGTTTTCTGTATCAGCCTGTAAACATGTTTATTGCTTGTGTAAAGTTGGACATTTTAACATGGGAGCCTTTGGGGAATGACTCATGTTTATGGCCAGCCTCAAGTGGCCATTCAAGGAACTGCACTTTTTGGCACTTAAGTATCTTACTTAAATCTATAGTATGAGTTACAGTTAACTTGTCAGATGTGTTTATGTCCACAGGCTTGTACCTTCAGCTGTCTGTCATAAATCAACTAACACATGTGGATCTTTTGTACTGATGATTCATGCAGGAGAGTTTCATGCCATCGACACCTATCTATGTTAATAGAGAAACTAAATGGGACTTCAGGAACCAGAGGCACATGAGCTTCACCTACTCTTGCACCTCTATTAACAAGAATTTATCCAGCGGTAAATCTGAAGGAGAGCTCAGTAGCCACTGACCTGACATTGAGCTCACTTCTCTCTGCGTCTGTTCTGGTCTGAAGGTTCATCATCTCTGACACTCGATCTCTGAGCTGCTGCTCCAGCTGAACACTCAGAGCTTTCTCTCTCTCCAGAGCCAGAGCTGTTCCTCCCTCACGGTTGTGCAGAGTAGCAGACAGACCAGTGCAGGACACCTGAGCAGAGTGGGACATCCGGGCCAGCTCGTTACGCATGTCTGACAGGTCCCTGAGATTGGAGATAGAAGAGAGTGAAGGGAAAACACAATCAGAGAGATGAAATGTGAATGATCACACTTTATAAACATCTAAATAACATGCAGTTTGTTTACCTTTCAGTGGCACTCTTTATTTCACAGACATGCCTCCTGAAGCCGACCACCTGTCGCCAAAGTATCAGCAGGCGACTGTGCTCACTGCTGAAGTAGCTGTGAAAAGACTAAACAGGAAGCCCAGAAAAATAACAGGTAAATCATCTTAAATTTACATTTTCTTTCTAATCAAAGTGCTTTACTGTTTCGGAAGCATCCATCTCCCACCTCTTCTTCTCTCCTCCAGTCAGACTCCTTCTGTTCCAGCTCCTCTCTGGCTTTTGTCCAATCAGTACTGAGCCTGCGGATGTCCTGGCTGAGCGCCTCATTGGCCAAACCAGCCTGCTCCAACTGCTCCCTCAGCATCGCGTTCACCGCAGACAAACTGCTGCTCCTGGAAACACAACAAGGACACACACAGGGGGAAAATAAATTACACGCTTCCGCTACACCTTAGTATTATGCAGAACTGAGATGTTTAAAAGGAAACGCAAATTTCACACACTAAAGTGGTGAAATCAAACAGAAATGGGGGCAGAATCAGACCTACAGATGACTGGTGTGACATATAATAAAAAAACTAAAAAAACCTAATACAGTATTTTGTAACTCTTAAATAGAAATTTGTTCAAATAGGTTTTTACAGACAAGATGAAATCTAGAGGTAAAAAAAAAAGTGGCTGTTTACTTTATTATTTTTGTTGTTGTTAGAGTGGAGGGTAATTTGCCACATATATATATATATATATATATATGGGCAAAATCCCAGACGTGACCTGTTTAAAATTATTTGGGCTGCCAGGAAGAAAGCAAAAAGATGAAATAAACACTATGAACAATCTGGCATTCACTTTAAGTCTCAAATATTATAAACATTTAAAATAATGAAAAAAACTGACTATGTAAAAAAAAAGTAGCTATAAGACTTAACTGTTTACATAGTTTATTGAAAGACGCTATTTCTATATAAGTTTTCTGCCTCAAAATATCGATAAAAATAAAGTTGCTTTGATTAAACCCCTAACAACTGATCTCTGTGTTTCATTAAGATAATCTGTTTCGGTCTTAAAATAACTTAGATGTAAGTCGACACCATTGCTTCCTCTAGAATGTGCAGATCTATGAAATCTTCACGTCTTTCCATTCACCACTCACCGCTCGCTGCAGCTCTAGCACACCAGCTCACCTGTGACTCTGCTCAAACACCGTATAACTACTAAATGCTCAGTCATGGCGTTCACTCCTTATTTTGCTCATGATGTGTCCTCCAGCATACGAAAAATACCAAATGGACATGTTAACAAGATTAAAAACTTGGCAGATTATAAGTTTGAAAATGGGAAAAACTGCTTCTGTGGAGTTATGAAGCAATAAAAATGCTTGAGGCTACATAAGCTGCTACAACTCCAAATCTCAGACCAAACTCTTGGTGGTCAAGTTGCATTGTGGGTGATGTAGGCATCAAGAAGAAGAAAGTACAAAACAAAAAGATGATATCTCTAGTTTAGCTGCATTGATATTTTTGTCTATCATGCTTCTGAGAGTGTCATAGGAGTGCAATACAAAATCAGTGGATTACTCTTTAAAGGCAATACACCAGGCTACATGTCAGGTATCATGATGTGTCACCTCTGCTGTTCCTCCTCCAGACGGATTAGAGCGTCCTCCAGGTTGCTGCTTGCTTCATCTTGATGACGGCCATTTGATGTTTCACTGTGGCTCTGAAGGAGAAGATTTTATATTAAAATGGGAAAATCTTGGTGTGGATAAAAACAAATAAACGACACCTACATCCTGCCTGTGCTTCTCCAAGTCCGAGGACTTCTCCTGCAGCATCTGCTCCAGATCTCCACACCTCTTTTTGTACTGAAGCACCTGGAGAAGCAGGAAAGCTGTTACCAACTATCATGCCTCACCGACCACATCTCAGTTAAAGACACAACAAAACAGTCGTACTTTGGCCTGTAGCTTCTGCACGAGCTGCGCCTGCCTCTGCTGCCCCTCCTGGTATGCGGTTAGTTTACGCTTGTATGCTGCTTGCTCCTCGTCCAGTCGCCTACGTAGATCCACGTTCTGCTGAGCCAGGCTGCGGGACTCTGGTGAATCATGGTCCCCGTCTCCTGTTTCAAAACGCAGCGCCTGCTCCAGCTGTGGGTTTAATTAAAGGTAAGAGGCAGGAGGTCACATTTAATTTCACACCAAATATATTTCACAGGTGGTCATAGATGCTGCCATGCTGTGACTGTAGCTGAATACCTGTAAACACGTAATGTAAAAGCCAACATACTTAGTGTTTGGGATTGATAGTCCTGATCTTGGAAACAACAGCTTTTTTTAACACAATGTCACCACAAGGTTTGGTTTATACTCTAATTGTACTAAATTGATGTGGTCATGATGTGCTCCACTTAATACAACTATTATAATTAGTTCTAATCATAAGGAGCACTGTTTTGATACCAGATATATGGCAAGGCAACAAGTGTTTGTACCACTTTCTGCAGAGTTTTGTCACTTAAATAAGCAGAAACCTACTAACTGAACTCAGCTCCAACACTAAACTGTAGTAAATGCACATTTAAAAACTCAGCTCAGAGGGCACTTTGATGACCAAAGGTGTTGAGGCCATAAACTGTATCGCTAACAAGTCTCACTGTGGTCCTAGGTTACACACCGTTCTCTAATTCAAAATAAAATGAAGGGTAAAAATGCATAATAACAAGGGTTTTCTTACATAGAGGAATTTTTGGCACCACCCAAAGAGGTTTTAGCCAAGCACTACAAGACAATCACCAGCGCCAAATTGGCAAGAATTTGGCATAAAAAACAACAACTTTTTAAACACATTTTTTAAAAGTGGGGTTTCATTTACTCAACTATAATGACATTTATGTTTATCAAATGAAAAATGCACAGTCTCATCGCCCGTACTGTAGCTACATGGATTGATCATGCTTCTGAGCCTGGAAAAACCCTGATTTAACCAATAACTGTAAGTCATAGTGATCATAGGTGATGAGGTTTCAAACAACAATGCTTTCAGGATATATTTCTTGCTGCACTCATATTTCCCATTATTGTAAATTTGTTTAATGCCAATTATAACTCTTTAGTTAGGAAGATATCTACAGATGAAAAAGGGGCAACTTGTGGCCTGGTAACTAAACAAGATTAATATCTGAGCAGAGCAGCTCTAAGCCGATGTGTAGACCAATTACATATCAGTTAATCAGGTAAAAGAATATTGATTTCTAAAGGTTGTTAAAAGTGGGACATCACATGCATGAGGAGCAGACGTGTCAACAGCCTGCAGGACGGTTCAGTATTAGTTTATAGCACTTAAGACTTTTATAAAAGGAACTAATTCCTTTGAAGGGATATACAACTTGAGCAGAGCTGCCTTTTGCTTTTGGATGCAGGCCTGCATAACTCCTTTAGTTATGTTCAACTCGGCCACCCACCGCCGCTACATCTCCCCTCCACTGAAGCCCCTGTTTACAGTCACCCAGGGTGACAGACGCCATGGCAACATTCCACTTCAACTCATTCCTCCCCCATCACCTGGGAGACGAGCAAATCTCAGACAAAGAAAGACCAAGAAAACACCAAAATGGGAACAAGGGAGAGGGCCACATTCCCTTTAGGTAGGCACGTCTGTACAGCCAGAGCACCTGGAGAGTTCTGGAGACAACGTATTTTATATAAGGAGTGCACTGTGATGGACACTGATCAGTCAAACCTGGACTGGGACTTTATTCCCAGACATACATATCAAACCCTCAGTTTTTGTTCCTATTTCACCTCCTAGTGCTCTTCCACCCATCTCTCCATCAGTGTCAGCTGTGGTTGTGTTGTGTCGTCTTGCCTTACCCTCTCACTGATGGCCCCGTACTTGATGGCGAGCTCGTCTCGGTCGGCTCTGCTGTGGGCCAGCAGGTCCTCCAGTCTGGCCAGCTCTCCCTGCAGCACCCGGTTCTCCTCCTGGAGGGACATGACCGAGGACATGGCTCCGGCTGCTCGCAGAGCAAACAAACACAATCAGGCACAGAAAAGAGGACAAAAACATGAACTTGGTGCGACTGAAAGGCAGGAAACTCACCGCTATCTGTGAGGTTCTTTGTGACAATTTCTCGTACTCTGGCTGGTAGACATGTAGGGGGGGCGTCCGGTGAAGGACCCCTCACCGTCAACCTCTTCTCCTCTGACAAAACGCTCTCCTCCAGCCTCTGAGGCACAGAAATTCAGCTTTTTAGTTTTCAGAGAGGGAACCATGACAGGTATGACTACACCCCAGATGATATGAAGCATATGAACTCAATGAGCAGACAATAATACAGTAAATATTAAAGTAAAAGATGGTGATGATAATGTGTTTGTGAAGTGCCACAAGCCCACTTGGTGCCACACAACGCCACCACTGCTGCGTAAAAGTGTCCACAAACACAGCAAAGCGCATGCACACCAGCAGCTTTATGTATCACACCACATAATAAAACAAGCGACCTGAGATGGAGGAAGGCCCGGTGTGCCTCACCTGGATCACGGACTCCAGTTTGTTGGAGTCGGTGTCTGAGGTCTCCGCTGCGCTCATCGCGGCAGATATATAAGACCCTCCGGGGAATTAGGATTAACTCCGAGGAAACGTCCTCACAAGTCAAACGAGGCGCTTCTGCTTTCCAGCGGGTGCGTAAAAAAAGGAGGAAAAGTTTGAGACTTGGAGCTGAATGTTTCTGCTGCCGTATGCGCAGTAAAGTTTGTCCGCAGTGGAGCAGAGAGAGTCCGTCCTGACGCCTCCTCCGGTGCAGGCAGGCGCAGATTGAGGGCAGCAGGATTAGCAGGTTTTAAGATGCGCACCCTCCACCTCCACCTCCAGCTCCAGCTCCACCACTGTTACCACACTGGGACTGCACTCAGCCCTCCACTGCACAGACAAGCTGAAATAAAACACTAAAAACCCTCCCCTTGTCATAAAGAAGACAAAATAAATAGACAAATAAAATTCTACATGTGGAGGCCACACTGTAAAAAGTGTGTCTGAGCTGTAGTTCAAGTAAAGTAGTGTTCTGAATGGATCTCTTATCTTTCTGTGTTGGTGATGGCACTTTGTGGATTTATCAGCTTGACATTACACCTTGTGCATTTAAACTGGTATTCTGAATTCAGTGAAAGTGAAAAAGTACAGAAACAGAGTGAATCTAAATTAAGTAGCAGCAATACAAATTGTTTATTTGGGAGGAACTAAAGGATTCAAGTTCATCTAATTTAAACCAGTGGTATTCAATTGGATAAACTAACTAAATTCAATTGTGTGTCCTCCAATTAAAGCAACACATTTAAGTTTGTGCGTCCAACAATTCTCTTTCTTCACAGCAGGGTCACGTTATTTCATGTGAAAACTTACTAAATCAGAATAAATTATATTATCAACTGAGTCAAATGAATTACACACAGCTTTGGTGACTGCTGATCCCACTGAGAAACAACAGTCCTCAAATTTGATGCTGCTTGCACTGGTATATTCAGATTCTTTAATGATGTAAAAGTATGTTAGAAACATGAGTCCTCCTGCTGCCGTAAGAGGTGAGTTAACTGCACTTCAAATGATTAATTAATTCAAAGTCATCTTATGAGTCATGAAAGTGTAAATAAAGAGACAAATTAACTCATCTTGAGAGAACAAGAGAAAACTCAAGATATTAAGTTAAATCAACTCATCACTGAGACAATGGTTCTTTCAGTCTTCACCTTGTCCAACTCTTTGTTCTTATGCCTTTAGTTCTTTATTCTGTTTGTCCGAGTCTTTGTTCTTTACCTCCAATTCTTGCTTTCTCATCTTGCAGATTTTTCTTTTCCAAGTCTTTGTTTCTCTTCCAGTTGTCTTTGCTGCTCCTCAAGTTTCTGGTTGCTCTTTTCCCTTTCCTCTCCTTCATTTTAAGGTAGTCCTCTATGGTTTTCCTCCTCACCATTTCAAATTCCTTGGTCTTGTCCTCAAGAACCTTCTAAGTATTTCCAATCTGTTGTTTCTCCTTCAGCACTTCTTTCTTTTTGTCCTCCAGGACTTTCCTATTTTTCGCCATACTTCTTCTCTCCTTCTGAAGTCTTCACCTTCTAAATCCTTCTTATTCTCAAAAACTTCTTTCAGGTAGATTTTCCCCTCATCATCTGCAGTTCTTTCTTTAGCTCCTCTTTGCACTTTCCTGCTCTGCTCCAGCTCTTTTCTTTCTTTCTCAATAGCGTTCTTCTCTTTCATTGGTTCTTTGTTAATGTGCAAAGTGTTGTTTTCCTCCACCCAGGCTTCAACTTTTGGGAAGTTTTCCACCTTCACTCCCTGTTCCTCTGTTCCAGCTGCTCCCTGAGCTCCAACACATCATCCATGATGTCGGTGCTGTCGCTCTGGATGGAGACCTCGTTAGACTGGAGGATTTCTGCTATGGAACCAGACCTGAAGCAGTAGATGCTGGTTCTGTAGAGGTCGGTGGTTTTCTCTTGTACAGTGTTGCGCTGTTTGAAGTTCTCTGTAGATGTTTGAGTGTCACCGTTAAATAATAGGGCACAGCCCCCTGGCTGATATTGGATGTTTTTCTTGTCAACAAACCTCACAAAATAGCCCAAACCAAGAATTTGTCAGTCTGTCAATCTTCCATACAGCATTCAACCATCTTTTAAGGTATTTTTTCTGACAAGACACCCTTGCTGCCAGATTTCTGCCACATGTTTTACCTTCTTCATTTTTACAGTGTCGTCATCACAGACATAACTGGTTTGGGATCTGTCAACAGAGAAACTAACTGTGAAACTGTGGGCAGCGGCTCGTAGAACTCGGCAACAGCTAACAAAACACAAGGGAGATGAAAATATTATGAGTCACACCTCATAAACACTTTTAATTTAAGATAAAGGTGTTGTGTTGACTTCATCATCTATAGGTCAACTACAGCTAAGCACTGCTTTGTTTCTGATTGGAGGAAAGATATGAGGCCAGCAGCTGATCCTATTAAAGTACCCTCACATTTAGCATCCAGTTTAGGTTACAATCTCTTTATGTGCAGTCTATGATTAGAAAAGGTTTCTTACCACCATAAGGATGTTTAAAATCAGAATAAACTCACAGTAGAAGCTGACTTCTCCACATTTAAACTATTCTTCTTCTTTTTTCTAGGGGTTAAATGTCTGTTTTATGCTCAATGCATGAAAGTACTGACAACTTGAGAACAACAGTTGTTTTGGGTTTTTTAAACGGAGTCTGGAGACGTGACACAAGCATTAACCATGAAGGGTTTGTGCTGCTCTGTGTAATGTTTGAATTGTCATAGATACAGACAAGAGGATCATTGTGCCACCCTGCCTTAACACACACACTTGTACTTCTGTATTTGTGAGGACTGTTGCTGCCGTTATTTGCCGTAATTTGACAACTGCAGCACAATTTGGGAAAATGTTCATAAATAAATCAATTAATTAATTAACACCAGGGCTGGAAAAATATACAAAGTAAAATTACAAATAAAACTGACATTACATTAAAAATAGAGTAAAAATAATAGTCATGTTGCAATTATTGAGAATGTTATTGTGAAACCCAACAATTTTAGTAGAAATGTTAATTTTTGCATTTCTATTCCACCAAAATAAATAAATATATTTTTAAATGCTAATGAGATTTTTGCTGCAGTCTGTAGCAAACAAGCATGAATATGGTTTGTGGGCTGGAGCATCTCAACAGCACCACAATGCTTCATTTTTAAGAGTTTGCTGTGTGACATTTTATATTTATTGAAAAATTGCTGCTCCTATTATTTGGATATTACACTTGTTTGTATTGCGATTTTGATATTTGGGGCAGTGGTGGCCTACTGGTTTGTGAAGCGAACTTGGTGGGTCGCCATTTCGAGTCTCCGGACTGGCAAGAGGTTGAGGTGGGAAAGTGAGAGTGACCGCTTGTCCCAGTCACCACCACTGTGGGCCGTTGAGCAGGGCCCTTAATCCCTGACTTCTCCCCGGGCGCTGCACCACAGCATCCCACTGCTCCTAGTATGTATAGTTAAGGTTAACTTTGAATAGGATGGGTCAAATGCAGAGAAGGAATTTCCCCAAGGGGATCAATAAAGCTTAGATTATTATTATTATTATTATTATATTTCGATTAACACTACACTATGACAAAGTTACTTACTCAGATAAGGAGTTTAAACTTATATGTTAATGATAAACAATAAAATACTAATGTTATTGTTGTAACTGATCACAGCACATTCATACAGTGACCAGGACATCATAACAGTTAAAGCTAATGTGCATTTTTGTCCACAGTGATTAAATATAAGCTATAAGGTTTCTTTTAAAGAGCGATTGTGTGGGTTAGCTTCATAAATCCTCTGATGGTCAACAGCTGGTGTTAAATTCAAAGTTCAGTTATAATTCCTTCATATCTGTGGCTCCCCCAGCTGGTCTGTTAGCAGATCACTGGCACTGATTTCAGAAACATGAAAGCCTTGAAATCTGATTAAATACACATTTTCTTATCTTTCATCTTCAACCAGTCAAACCAGAGCACTGATCACTTTTCCCTCCAGCCTGAACATGCAGACTTTTACACCCACTGATGCAGCAGTTTGGTCTCCAGTCAAATCAACAGAGCAACAATACAAGCTGCTTCCTCTTCATCACTTCTTATTAACCTTATTTGCATTGAAGGGAACTAAGTCAACAGTGTGTTTGATTCATCACCAACATCCTCTTTGTGCTGAAACATAAAGCGGCACAGAAACACATCCAGAAAGACACGCCCAAGTTTTCAAAAAGTCTGAGGAGTTGGAGGAAGAGGAGGAGGAGGAGGAGGAGGAGGAGGAGGAGGAGGGTTGGACATTAAACCGGGCAGCATCCGCAAACATCACACCGATGATGAATTAAGGCTTCAGTTTGCAGTATTACACATTTAGAGTGGAAACTACAGTGTGAATGTAGAAACGCTGTATATAAGAACATGTACATGTTGTGTGTTTGCTGCAGCTTCGCAGTGAAATCCTCCACTTCCTGTCTGATTATTAATCTCACCTCGGCTGATCGGTGTGCTGATCGTTGCTCTGCCGTCCCTCCATTCCTCTGAGAGCCTGTTTGGACCGTAAATGCAGAGATAAATCCATCCACAGCGGTTAGAAGCGGACAATCAGCTGTTTGCTCACACTGTTGCCTTGTTCCTAAATCTTCTCCATGCTTTTTCCGGGGAGGGACTTGCAGCAGCTCAGTGATGGTCTGCTGTCATCATGTGATCTCGTTTCTGCCCACGTTTTCAATCAAACGCAGCTAGAAACACTGATTTTAATACAAAAATTGAGGAATAATAATAATAAAATAAAAAATAATGATTAAAAAATGTCTTCAATACTTTTACGACAAAATTTTAATAAAAAAAAATAACTTTGTTGCAGGAAGATCAGCAAACAGCTCAATAGTGGAAGTTTAAAAAAATATATATATATAAACTTAGTGCACATTTTGTTTTACTTGGAGGGAAATGTGGTGTACGTTCTTAAAAAGTTACCAAAAATAAATACATACCTCTCTTAGAAGTTCTCCCCTCTTATTCTTTTTCACTATTGAATCATGTCCAATTTAATTAGTCTTTTTTAGGAATTTGGAATTGGAAGAATTTCCCCCCCCCAAAAAAATTACTCTTTCATGTCAAAGTGAAAACAGATTTGAACAAAGTAATGTCAATTAATTAAAAAAAACAAACACACAAAATGTAAAAAAGATGATTGCATAAATATTTACCCACTTTAAAGTAAATCACCTAATTCAACACAGGTGCAGCCAGTTGGTGCTAAAAGTCACACAGTGAATTTCAGATCATCTGAGTGCAGTGAATGTGTCTCAAGTGATTCTAGTATGCTTTTTTATTATACATTTTTATTTATTTTACTTTTTGGGCAGCTGTGGCTCAGGTGGTAGAGCGGGTTGTCCACTGATCGCAAGGTTGGCCGAAGTGTCCTTGGGCAAGACACTGAACCCAAAGTTGCTCCCAATGGCAGGCAGGCACCTTGCGTGGAAGTCTGTTGCCATTGGTGTGTGAATGGGTGAATGAGAAATACATTAATACTCAAACATCATAAACAGTTAAATGTGGTGAATATGCGGCCAAATCTCTTATAGTAAAATTTTTTTATTCTAAATAAATTTGAATAAGTAGAGGCCTAGTGGTTTGTGAAGCGAACTTGTAACCAGTGGGTCACTGGTTCGAGTCCCCGAAGTGGCAAAAGGTTGAAGTGGGAAAGTGAGAGCGACTGCTTGTCCCAGTCACCACCACTGTTTGGCCCTTGAGCAAGGTCCTTAACCCCCGACTCCTCCCCAGGCGCTGCACCGCGGCAGCCCACTGCTCCTAGTATATAGTTAAGGTTAACTTTGAATAGGATGGGTCAAATGCAGAGAAGGAATTTCCCCAAGAGGATCAATAAAGATTAGATTAGATTAGATTAGATTTACTTGCTGAAAACGGGTCATGGTAACAATCCCTGATGACATTTTACTGATTACACTTTTACTGAGAGCCATGTCTTCTGTATAATCATCAACCCTGAAAACACACTGCAGCTGGGGAGAAACACAAGTCATGACAACAAAGACATGCAGATCTATTTCTCCATCAGAAAACAACAAACCAATGAAATATATAGTTTATTTACACAAGGACAAAGGTTTACATTTTTATACATTTTAGGTCTTTTTCAGAAAGGCACTCAATCAAATACTCAAATTATCAACAGGAGGAAAGGAAAGTTCAATCGGGTAAAAGGCACATTTTAAAAAGTGAAAACACCAAAAGGCAAAGACATATGAAGGCTGCAAACAGAGACGAACATGAACGTACCGACAAATCATGTGGGTACTTTGAATGACAGACAAAATGGTAGGCATGACTTTTTTTCTGACACTGATTACGGGTGCATTAATTTATTGTAAAAACGAATCAAATATCAATAACGCTTTGTAAGATCTACTAAAAGAAGAACTAAAAAGATAGAAATTGTTACAAACAGAAAACAAAATGTATATACTGGTATACAACTAAACAGGGACACTTCAACTAATTTCCCAAATGGCAAAGAAAACCTGGAGATGAGCCGTGCTGGCGTAACAAGATAATTCTAGGACTGGAGCAGGAACATGTGCAGGATGTTATCAAAGCGATGACAAAATAAAACCTGATTCATGGATTGAATAACAGTGAAAGGATTAGAAACTAGAATAAAAGGGAACATCTGGTTTAATGGGGAAACATTTTACCTGGTTAGTGCGACAAGGAGACAACCTTCCCTTCAACCACAAACATGCTCACTTGTTTCAAAGCGAGCAGACTGACTGCTAAAATCAATCCTACTGCATAGCAGAGTGTGAAACAAGATTGTAAAAAAATATGTACATTTTAATGTTTGTTCCTCCAGAGTGTGTTGGTAGACTTTGTATGAACAGAGTGAGTGCAGCGAATGAGCCGGTCAAGTCTGCCAACAGTTCCTCTCTCTTAGTTTCTTTTTGCCACAATCTTCCTGTCCATGGAATGTATGGAACCTGAGTGTGTGCACGCTTCCCTACGACTCAACTAAACTGCACCCATCCTGATTTGACAGCATCTTTACTGGAGCTGTGGAGGAGAGGGGGTAAAAGATGAAAATGATGATGGAGATAGGAACCGAAAAAAACACAAGAAAAAGGAAAAAACACAAAGGTGGATGGATGTGATGGTATGGTATACAGAAAGGTGAGGGTGGCATCCTCTGAAAAACTTACTTGGAGCCTGCAGATGTAAACTCTCCCCACAGGTCAGAGCTGGGCTGGGCTGCAGGGACGGGGGAGCCGAAGTCTAGGAGAGCGGCTGGAAGGGCAGAAAAACAATTAATTGTCAAAGCATCAATATTAATATCATGTCCATTTCTATAAGATCTGGAGAGAGCCCACCCACCCCAGACACTCTCTGTTCACCACCCTCCCCTCTGGCAGGCTCAGAGTCATGAAAGCCCGAACCAGCAGATTCAAACACAGCTTCTTCCCCATGGCTGTGAAGAGACTACTGCAGGAAACGGCTTACCCCCCTCTTTCTGACTACCTCAGTACTCCCAGCCCATCCTGGGCAGTAACCCGGACTAATGCAACCTTGCACTTTCTCTAAACTCTGTACATATACTTTTAAATTTTTTTGTAATCTGCACCTTTTATACACATTTATTTATATACACTGTTTTTATAGACTTTGCACATATGTAGCTGCTGTAAGGGATTGCTGCCAAACAAAGTTTTGTTGTATCTCGCTGTGCAATGACAATAAAGCTTCTATCTATCTATCATTTGTATAAGAATGTCCATGCAGCTGAAAGACATGATGATCACCTGCGTTAGTCTGTACAGCTGAGACCGTCTGCTGCCCCCCAGGAGGCGGCAGGACGGCTCCAGCCTTTGCTCCTGGTGGAGGAGGGAGCAGACCTCCACCCATGGGCCTTGATTTGGCACCACCTGCATCCTTCTTCTTGATGTTCTGTGACAGAAAGTCATTCAATCAGTCCTTAAAATCTGTTATGTCATCACTTGTGTCATCAGTCATGTCGAGGCTTCATTCTCACCCCGATGCTGATCTTGATGGTTTGCCCCTCTTTGAAGCTCAGGTCCAGTTTAGGTGCCGCGCTCTGAGAAGCTTCCATTTTTGCGAGCTCGCCTTCTTGTTTGACCCACCTTTGGAGTTTGAAAGCAAAATAAATATGACTTAATTATTCTGGATAGAGTCACACAACCCACAAAGCCAAGTTTTAATGTGTTTCACTATGTCACATTTAGTATGGAAAGGTAAATGTACCAACATGTGTGGATACAAACATATACAGCTTAAGCGAAAGGTCATATTTTGTATACGGGTAGTTAGGAGTAGACAGTAAATTACAAATGAAATAACAAAAAACATACATAATCGATAGTGACTTACTTAAAATGGTCTTGTAAGGCGACGTTGAAGTCAAATGAGTCTCCACGATCAGCAAAACCCAGGCCAATAAAAGCATGACGTCCTTTAAAGAAAATCAAGTGCAAGGACAGAAATACGTTAAAGTACTGTATGACTTCTACCTCACACCTCTGAAAGAAATATCAGTGCAGTCTAAGCAGGATTAATGGACTATGAAACTGCAATTACAAAATTATAAAATATAAACATTAGGCTAAGTTAAATGAAACTTAAAAAAGCTCTATTTTGACTTGGCATTAGATCAAAGTATAACATATTTTTTATTATCATGGAATCACCAAAAATGAACCTTTCTGTGTCTGTCTTTATAAAACTGTCTGAATCCAGATTTGAACTAATGCATTTCTTATTAAAGAGTCTTACCATTGCCGTCTTCTATCCGGATCACAAAATACCTGCTGGAGTCTGTGACTGCTTCAACTACACAACCAGGATACTGGTCGACTGGAGCTTGTGCAAACAGCTCTCCTGCAAAAACAAATTTACACCAAACAAAGCCTTAAGGGTTATTAACCGTTACTGACGAGTGCTCAAGTAAGATGGTTGGTTATAAAGAACAACGTTTTTGACTGGAGCTCTGACAGGAGTTTTTACCTGTGTTTCTGTCCTCTAACTTGATATAGGCCATCTTGCCTTTAGCAGTGATTTTCATCCTACCACTCCATGCAGGTTCATCCAGCTTCCAGTCAGCAGCACTAGAAAAACAGGAAACACACATTTAAATATGAAAGTGGTTTGTGTTGTCCTCATTCATGCAGACAGCTGACTCGGTCATTGTTCTTTTGGCAGGCCGCTGTAGTTCGTCCTAGCATAAGGAAGTGAAATCAAAAGCTTTCAGCAAAGACTAAAATGAGACATGCATGGAAACAGTGAGCGCTCTTGTGCAGCTACCAACTGGGGAAAGTAATCTTATAAGCCAAATAAACTCTGAATAGTTGTGCTTATCTGATCAATTGGCTCAATTTGATGTGTTTTACTGGGTTTACAGCTGGGAGGATGAGTTTAACATACAACCACAACATGGCATCTAGGGATCCTTTAAAGATATCATAACTCTCTGAGCTGAAACAGTTTAACTGACTGGGTGTTAACTAAAATCAAATAAGTGATTCTACATAGGTGGAACATATTTAGTGAAGCGCAGGAAAAATAAAATTATGTTTCCATCATATTGAACAAATTTGTTTTAGAACTGCTACCTTAATATAGATAGACAGACAGACAGACCTGCATTTCACGTTTTTTTTTCCTTCTTCAATTTAACAAAGGAACACTCAAATAAAGCTGAAAGCGTAAGAAACGGTGAACTTTAAAGTCCCTTTCTTCGACAGGTTGCTCAACTATCAAGGCAATCTCTAATTCTGCTGACTCTTCCTAGACAGCTTTAGAGCTAGCTAGCATTAAACCTGAATTCCTGCATCCATTATCGGACAAGCATTGAAAGCTTATCACACATAACGTTGTCAGCAATGTCAAGTTCTTCACAACTGAATGCAAGTTTTTCAAAGACTACAGGTGCCAGTTGCAGGTAAGAGACTGAATAAAGTCTGGATGTTGGTGTCCTCTTTCCGTGAGCAGGTTCAGCGACGACTAATTGGAGTTTCAAAATAGCTAGCTTTGTTAGCTAGATAGCTAGCATGTGTCTCAGCTATGTTCATTTATTTAATGCATTAAAGGCTCCAGCTAGCTGTGTGGGCACTAATCATCGAATACATTTTGCAGAAGACCAGAGAAAAGTGACAGACTACAGTGACAACTTGCTGTCCGATAATGGATGCATTAGCCTGTTGACCAACACTTGCTGCGACTCGTCGGTTCGAAACGTTCCCACTCTCTGAGTCCATCTTACCGATATCCCCGGTTCGAGGCCCGCGGCGGGATCCGGTAAACATGGACCTCCGGCTTCACACAGAGCATCGACTCATAACTGTTGTCTTCTGCCATTTTGTCAAGTTTCACTGACCAAAATACAACTTCCGACTTTCAATGGACAGCTCGGCTGCTCGGCTGCGGTTAAACCGGTGGATCCGTCAAACAGCGCCTCGGCCGGTCGGGATGTTTGAAATGAACATTAACACTCAGACTGATAATATATAGTTTACATGGACAGAGAGTAGGACGCCTACACACATTTATTACAGGGGTGGACAGATGGGACCACTGAAAGACAGAAACTAGAAACTAATATGGGAATTTACAGATAGCACTGATTCAAGGATTCAAAGTGTTTATTGCCACAAACAGCAATAAACAAGTTATCAGTGCAATTAAATTGTTAGTGAGCTGTTTCTCAGTGCTGTGATTAACCTATTTGCAAAATACACTCATTCAGACATCACTCGCATCTACTCATATGTAAACTAATATAATATATTATATCATAGCATAGCATAGCATATCATATCATATCATAGCATATTATACATCATATCATATCATATCATAGCATAGCATATCATAGCATAGCATAGCATAGAATAGCATAGTCATATCATATCATAGCATATTATACATCATATCATATCATAGCATAGCATATCATAGCATAGAATAGCATAGCATATCATATCATATCATATCATAGCATATCATATCATAGCATAGCATAGAATAGCATAGCATAGCATATCATATCATATCATTGCATAGCATATCATAGCATATTATATATCATAGCATAGCATAGAATAGCATATCATATCATATCATATCATATCATATCATAGCATATTATATATCATATCATATCATATAGCATAGCATATCATATCATAGCATAGCATAGCATATCATAGCATAGCATAGCATAGCATAGCATAGAATATCATATCATATCATATCATATCATAGTATATTATATATCATAGCATAGCATATCATATCATATCATAGCATATTATATCATAGAATAGCATATCATAGCATAGCATATCATATCATAGTATATTATATATCATAGCATAGCATAGCATAGCATATTATATATCATAGCATAGCATAGCATATTATATATCATATCATAGCATAGCATATCATAGCATATCATATCATAGCATATTATATATCATATCATA
>OMNN01097081.1:0-23434 GCA_900302755.1 Chromis chromis
TTAGTATGCTAAAGATACTTGACAATGTTTCCTATTCGCCCATTCAAATACCCACTCACACACTCATGGTGGCAGAGCTGCGCTGCAAGATACTCACCTGCCTTAAGGCCGGCACACACTACAGGATCGGGCCGATTTTTGTCCCAATCTCCCCCTTACGATCAAAGCCGGCAAAGGCCCGATTATATGTTGTTTGCAAACGACATTGTGTCTGATTTTCCTGTGGTGTGGGGTGTGTTACGAGTGATTTTGTTCTGTCCGATCCGCTCGGAAGGCCTCGGAAGGAGAGTTCATAGATAATGAACATGTTTAATATTTACGACTATAAATCTGTAGTATCTGTAATACTTGTGACAATTTTTACTGACCTCCAACTCATGCTGTAATGCATACAGCCCACATTCATGCCGTTTGTTTACACTGAAGTCACGTTGGACTACGCGAGATTTGGAATATTGAGCGTGAAGAATCTGATACTCTGCTGAAGAATGGGTTAGTGTGTGGTGAGCTCCGTAGTGCACACCACACTATAAGATCAGAAGAGAGAAATCTTGTGCTATCTGTCTTTTTTGATCATCAAGTGTGTGGTCTCTAAATGTGTGAAGGTTTAAAGAATCCTGTAGTGTGTGCCAGGCTTTAGGGAGCAACTTTGGGCTCAGTGACATGGCCAGAGACAATTAATAAATAAAGCAACAATTGATGACACAGTTGATCTGAACTTTTAAATCATTTAAATCTTTTTGAATCATTTAAATTTAAATTTAAATGATTCAAGTCAGATCCAAATGCCATTCACAGCAAAACACTATTTTGGATGACTTTGCCAGTGTTACACCATACAAGAAAAGTTCCAAATACGCTGACTTTTCAGCTTGCAAAAGACCAATTAACACAGTTACCAAAGTGAGTTTTGTGAACATGAGCTATACTCTTGGTATGTGTTATTTTCTCAACATGCAATCCCAGAGATGTATAAAAAGCGCAAGGTATGAATTGAAACAGAGCTGTCACAAGTGGAATATTATGCAGCTAATGCAGAATTGTGGTCCGGCAGGACACCAGAGGCCTACATAAGTCGGACCATTCACTTAATTATTGAGGATTAATAATGATCATACAAGTAAGAACATTGCAACAGGGATGAAAGAAGTGTTGACTGTTCAATCAAGTTTGTCTAACATAGGCAATGTGACGAACATGATGAGAGCTGCTGCCCTGAACAAGTAGATCAGGTTGCATAGCTTTGGCCACACACTGCATCTTGCAGTTCATATCCATGCTATATTTACTAAGCTATTTTTAATATCACAGTATATACAGTCATGAATGTAAGTTTTCATACACTGCACTTGTAAAGACAATGTATATCATGGCAGTCTTGAGCTTCTAATGACTCCTGTAACTTTAACTTTAACTCTAACTGTAATTTTCTATGATGGAATTATTGAAACCCCTGCGTCTTTGTCAAAAAATTAAAAAACAATCATGCATAGATTTATTATAGGTGTTCTGGAAACATGACAAAATCTGATGGGTAAAAATATATTCACACACCAACTTGAGTTATCAGTTTTGGTGATGTAGGGAGCTGTATTAATCAAATTTTCTCAGTGGCATGGCCACATGTTCGAGCATAAGGTGGCTACCTGGTACCAGAGCACCTTAGGGCCAAAGGTCGATGATCGATGTAGTCATGTCATCAGACCTGGGGCCGTATCCCTCGGACACTTAATAATAATAATAATATATTTACCTCCGCCAAGAGCGAAGCAAAGTTTATTTATAGAGCGCTTTTCAAAAACTCAAAGATGCTTTACAGGTTAAAACAAATACAAGTATACAGAATAAATCAAAAAAAAGAAAACAGAACAAATACAGTTGAAAAAGCAAAGATATATACATGGTTGAAGTTTATGTAAGTAATGTGTTATACATAGTGTATATAGATTTAGCGAGGTGACAAGTTGAAGCCAGTGCGGAACAGGTGTTTTTTTAATTTGGTCTTGAAAGTGGTAGGGTCAACGGTATCGCGAATGTGTTGCGGGAGTGAGTTCCAAAGGGAGGGGGCGGCAACAGAGAAGGCTCCCCCCAGGTTCGGTGCCTGGTCTTAGGGAAGGTCAGGAGGTTTGCATTGGTGGAACGGAGGGTACAGGAAGGGGTGTAGGGATGGAGCAAGTCTTTAAGATAAGAGGGGTCCTGGTTATGGAGTGCTTTATGGGTGGGTAGGAGGATTTTGAATTTAATATGGTATGGGACAGGAAGCCAGTGAAGGTTCTGGAGGACAGGGGTGATGTGGTCACGGGAACGGGTGTGGGTGAGGAGGCAGGCGGCAGAGTTTTGGATGTATTATTGAGGAGAATGGAGGTTGTGCCATATAGGATGCTATTGCAGTAGTCAGTGTGTGATGTAATGAATGCATGAATGAGGGTTTCAGCTGCAGGGAAAGAGAGAGAGGGGCGAAGGCGGGCGATGTTCTTGAGGTGATGGAAAGCTGATTTTGTGACTACTTTGACAATAAACTCACCTTCTCCCAACATATTAAAGATGACTCCAAGGTTGCGGCAGTGGGGTGAGGGTGAGAGGGTGGAGTTATCAAAGGAGAAGCGGAAGTCTTTGGCTGTTGAGGTGAGGGAATTGGGACCTATTATGAGAATGTCGGATTTGGTACAGTTAAGTTTGAGAAAATTTGTTTGCATCCAGAAGCTAATATCAGAAAGCCAGTTTGAGAGGGTAGAATGGGCCTGAGGGTCGATGGATTTGGTGGATATGTAGATTTGGGTAGATTTGAACGGAGGCCATGGCGATGGATAATCTGACCGAGGGGGAGGCGGTAGAGGATGAAGAGGAGAGGGCCAAGCACCGAGCCCTGAGGGACACCTTGGGACAGGGGGGCAGTAGAGGAGGAGCAGTTGTTGATAAAAATGAACTGTTTCTGGTCTGTGAGGTATGATGTAAGCCAAGTGAGGGCGTCGTCCGTGATGTGGAGAAGAGATTTTAGGCGGGAAAGCAGGATGGAATGGTTGATTGTGTCAAAGGCGGCAGTGAGGTCTAGGATGATGAGGATGGAGAGTAGGCCAGAGTCAGAGGAGAGGAGGAGATCATTGGTGAGTTTGAGAAGGGCAGTTTTGGTGCTATGGTGATTACAGAAACCAGATTGGAATTGTTCATAGAAGGTGTTGTTGGTGAGATGGGTCTTGATTTGGGAGGCAACAGCACGTTCAAGGATCTTAGAAAGGAAGGGGAGGTTTGATATGGACCGAAGGTTATTGAGATCGTCAGGATTGAGTCCAGGTTTCTTGAGGATGGGGGTAATGGCAGCCAGTTTGAGAGACGGAGGGACAGTGGAGGAGCTAAGAGAGGAGTTTACAATTCTGGTGATACATGGGGAGATGGTGAGGAGGCGTTTGTTTAATGAGGGAGGAAGGGATGGGGTCTAAAATGCAAGTGGAGGATTACATGGAAGTGATGATTTTAATCAGATTGGCTTGGGAGATTGGTGAAAATTTAGAGAGAGGAGAGGTGATGAGAGGAGGGGAGGGAGGGGAAATGGGAAGAGGGACCTGGGGCCGTATCCCTCGGACACTTGAGTGAAGAGAGGAGCAGAGCTGTCAACTGATCACCACCTGGTGGTGAGTTGGATCCGATGGCGGGGAAGGCTGCCGGACAGACCTGGTAAACCCAAACGTGTAGTGAGGGTGAGCTGGGAACGTCTGGCAGAGGCCCCTGTCCGGGGCGTTATCAACTCCCACCTCCAGAAGAGTTTCTCCTGCATCCCGGGGGAGGCTGGGGACATGGAATCTGAGTGGGCCATGTTGACCGGAAAGGGGACATTGTCAGGCGGTGGAAAGAGCACTTTGAGGAACTCCTGAACCCGGTCAACATGTCCTCTGCAGAGGAGGCAGAGCCTGAAGACTCGAGACAATCTTCGTCCATATCCGTGGTAGAGGTTGCTGAGGTAGTTAAGAAGCTCCTCGGTGGCAAAGCGCCAGGTGTGGACGAAATTCGCCCCGAGATGCTGAAGGCTCTGGACATCATTGGACTGTCTTGGCTGACACATCTCTTCAATGTTGCATGGACACCGGGTACGGTGCCTGTGGAGGGGCAGACCGGGGTGGTGGTTCCCATTTTCAAAAAGAGGGACTGGAGAGTATGTTCCAACTATCACAGTATCACACTTCTCAGCCTCCAGAGGCGGACACGAGCCATTTGGTCCCTGTACACCCAAAGTGGTACCAGACCGTCATAGTGAAGAGGGAGCTGAGCCACAAGGCGGAGCTCTCAATTTTCCAGTCCATCTACGTTCCAACCCTCACCTATGGTCATGAGCTCTAGGTAGTGACCAAAAGAACGAGATCGTGGGTACAAGCAGCTGAAATGAGCTTTCTCCACAGGGTGGCTGGGCTCAGCCTTAGAGGGTGAGAAACTCACACATTCGGAGGGAGCTTGTAATAGAGCCACTGCTCCTTTGCGTCGAAAGAAGACAGTTGAGGTGGTTTGCACATCTAATTCAGATGCCCCCGGGGAGGCTTCCTTTGGAGGTTTTCTGAGCATGCCCGCCTGGGAAGAGACCCCGGGGTAGACCTAGAACCCGCTGGAGGGTTTATTAGTTTGGCCTGGGAACGCCTCAGGATGCCCCAGGAAGTACTGGAAAGGTTGCCGGGAGGAGGGACATCTGGAATGCCCTGCTTCGTCTGCTGTCTCCCCTAACATCCTGCTTAATGTATCGTATAGTGCACATGGATGCAATGTATTCAGTAGCTAAACATAGCTTAAATAATGCTCTGCTCAAGATCACTACACATATGGCTTTTTCAATTAACATCCAGGCCGTGTTATTCTGGGAAAGACTGCAGATACCACATACTGTGTACAAACTACACGGTAAATCAAATCTCAGAAGCATTACTCAAACCTTATATCATCACACAATACAAACCTATTAATATATTATTATTAATTCACACAACGATGGGAGAGGGAGATTGAAGCAAAGTAACAGACTCTTACTGGCTGTAATTATTCTAAAATTGCATATAGAGCACACATATTAAACGCTGCATTTTATGACAGAATGGCAAAGTCGTATTTCAGAGCTAAGTCTAAATATTGAAGTGGGATAAGACTGCAGTAAAATGTGTGAAGCAGATGTAACTTTAAAACTGTGGAAAAGTGGGAAAAAAGACAGAACTAAGCAAACATCAAGGAGCAGGGAACACCCCTGTGATCTTCGAGCCTTCCTTTATAGAGGGGAACTGTATATTTTGCAAACTGCTGACACGTCACATGCCCTGTATACTGCAAAGAGAGAAATTCCCTGCACATCAAGTACAGCACAGAAAGAAAAGCAGAAAAAAAGAACACTCGCATATGGCTAATGTCAAAATTTCAAGTATTATAGCTTTTTGTTAAGCCAGATTTTACCTACATGTGAAAGGAATCCCTGACACAACAATTTAAAAAAATATTCTTCTAACTGTTTAGCTCTCCTAGTAATTGACTTTGTGTCGCTATTGTGCAAGGCTTGCTGAATTTGACAGGGACAGTGAAAACTAGGTGGAAAATAATCTCCATTTTGTTGTAGCAGACTCAAGGTATGATAGAGGGGAAGAACAGGAGTGAATAGCTTCCTGTCCTTCATTTGTCATGAATGATACATGTCTGCACACTGAAATCCACTTCCCCGAGTATCTCCACAGGGGGACATGACAGCACAACAGTCTCAGATTGTTTGTAATCTTGGTAGTGGTAAAAAAACAAAAAAAAACAAAAAAAAACAGCAATAAATCTAAGATTCAAGCTAAGACCATGTTTTATTTTAACATGTGTTCATGCTTTGTGTGCCAGTTCTCTGCATACTGTGCACTAAAGACAGTTACCTCTGGGTCTTACAGGCCTGATCACCTGCTGCCCATGTGTTTCTGTCTTGGCAAGGAAGTAAACACTCTGAATACAATGGCCTTGATGGCACCCTCACCATGTGTGATTTTGAAATATATGGTAAGATTGGGCACAACAGGCTAATTTTGGTCTGCCTCCATAAATGCTCCTGACATTTAAAAGCATATACAACAGCTGTTCTTTAAAACCTTGCTGTCCACATAAACTACTTGTCAAAAACAAGTACATGCAGATTTTCTGAAAATAAAAATTAAGCTGATCTGATCCTGTCAGAATGATTATTAGTACGTAGTTCAGTGTAATTACTGCAACACATGTTGTATTTCAATTAGAATCACATGGACAGTTAATGAAATGTTCCTCCCACTCTGGAGCAAGACACACAGAGGACAGAGTATGGCTTGTCTTTGCAGTCAATTTGTGTCTCTTTGAAGTTTATCTTAATCTCTCTGTCGTAGTTTTGAGTCACTTTGTCGCTGTTTGGTATCTCTGCAGTTTTATGACTTCATTTGTAGTAATAAACTCTGGTTTGGGCGCTGCTTGAGTGGCTGCCTGTTGCAGCAGCTCTCACTCACTGCTGAGGATTTTTCTCTTTTTCCTCATTTATTCTGTGGTATTTCTGTTGTTAGCCTAGAGAACACCAAATTTACGGAGCTTGCGCTGGTTATCCTCCTACTCTTTACTTTGTTTACTAACGCAGCAAGAGATTTCAAGAATTAAAGTTTGTAACATGGGACCTGGCACCAGGGAGACTAGCAGAAGTGTAACATCATGCTGTTTACGGAGACGTGACTAACGGCACAAAAACACCAGACACAAACATTGTACTGGACACTTTTCAGGTGATGCAGGACAAGGGGGAGGGGTGAGAGGAAGGGAGGAGGGCTAGTTGTGTTTGTTAATGATAGATGGTGTAACCCACATCACTATTACGGAACAACTCTGCAGTAAAGATGTTTAGCTGTTAGCCATTAGCATGAGGCCATTCTATTTATTGAGGGAATTCTCACATGTTATCGCAATAGCTATGTACATTCCCTCACTGACTTCTTCTACATTTAAAAGCTCAATAATATAAATTTTTCTACATATACATGAATCTGTGCAATATTAGTATTTTTGTACTTATTCAAGTTCAAATTCAAATTCAAAAAAAATGTATTTGTTCCCAGGAGGTATTCAAGGCACACAGAGCAGCATTACAAGCAAGGAGATCAGGAATATTAGTAAAGTGAATACGTGAGGTAAGATGAAAGTAAAAAAATAAAAAATACAAGATACAATAAATAAAATATATACGTATATACAGGATGTAGCAGCATTGAGTGTGCTAGTAAGGTGCAATAAAGATGAAATCTGTGCATTATTGATATTTCTAAGTATCAGTATTTTTCCCTATCAGTATTTCTACTCATGAAAGAATCTGTGCAATACCATTGATATGTGCAATATTGTTATTTCCACATCCATAGGAATTTGTACAGTCTGAATATCCACATAGGGAAGAACTAGTAATTATGAATAGTTTTTGTTTATTTTTATTTTTCTACTGATATTTCTTAAATGGTTGCATTATCCCCTTTGCTGCTGGAACAATGCACATTTCCACACTGTGGAATTAGAAAAAGGCTTATCATATCACATTGTATGTTGTTGATGTCTCCTTGTAGTCAATTTGTTTTGCATACTTGGTTACTTTGCATCTCTCTGTAGTTCTTTTGAATGTCTTTGTATTTGTTCTGTGTCCCTTTGTAGTCATTTTGCATCTCTTTGTAGTTGTTTTGTGTCTCTTTGTATCACTCCGTAGTTGTTTTGAGTCTCTGTGGCTGTTTTGTATTTGTAGTTTTTTTGAGTTGCTTTGGGGTCATTCTATGTGCCTTTGTTTTCATCTCTTTGTGGCTGTGAGCATTGTGATCAATTGGTCTGTCTGTTGTGCATTTTTCTATAATCACTTTGTTTTTGTGATTGTTTTGCATGTCTTTGTGGTGTTTTTAAATCTCATCATCATTTGTATTTTTATGGCCATTAATGTTTCTCTTTAATCATTTTAAGTTTCTTTGTGGTTGTTTTATGCTTACCAACAAGATAAGCTAACAGGCATTTCAAAAAGAGGTATTGACTCAGGTGCCCCCTGAGTTTTTTGGATCGGTAACATAGAACTGTTTTACGAATTTAGAAAAACGTATGGAGGACTACAATGGGTCAAGAGCAACAATGTTGGTGGATTAAAAGTGGAGAAAAGCAGCTGCTGTTCAAGGATACAGTCAATAGTCAGTAAAGATGAAAAAATAAATATAAATACTGTCACTTTACTGTCTAAAGAGCATCTGAGGGGGCGCCACGATAGCCTAACGGTTATGTCGCGTGACCCAAGTGCTAAGGCGTAGTGGCTGTCCCGGGTTCGATTCCGACCTCGGGCGTTTACTGCATGTCCTTCCCTACTCTCTATCCACTGTCCTATCTAATAAAGGCATAAAAGGCCAAAAATAAATCTTGAAAGAGTATCTGAGGCACTCTGATTTTAGGTAAATACTTCATTAATACATAGACAAACCAATGCATTTCGACTCCAAGAGTCTTCATTAGGGTGTGGAGTCTATGTATTACATTTTTTTTAAGTATATTTATTTTATATTCACAATCAGTCTTAAATCCTATGATTTTTAAAAATCTTTATTGATTTTACTATTAAATGATTACACCAGTCAAGCTGTACCTGAGCTTTCAATCATATCATTAGACACATTTTAGTAATTGCACTATATAAACTGCAGCAAATAATACAGTTACAATAATATTATTCCATCTAACACCTGGTATAAATAAAACAGTCATTTTGTTGGGGAAAAGGAAATTGTTGTGGGATTTTGGCAATTGAACAAATGCTAAAACTAGTAAAATTAGATGTTTAAATCAGTTCTAAATAGGGTGTTTAAATCAGACCATAAAGCACTAAACAACGGCTAAAACTGGAAAATATGGGTACACTGACTTCATGTATACACTGAACAATAGACTGCGACACAGTGAGGGCCTATACAGTGCAGCGGGGCCTGAGGCAAAAGCTTTTTAAAATTTTTAAAATTTTATTTTTCCTTTATTTGACCAGGTGAGTCAATTGAGAACCAATTCTCATTTACAATGACAACCTGGCCAAGAGGCAGCACAAAGCAGAGAAAACAACAAAAGGAATACATTCATGAAAATCAATACAAAAACAAAAGCATAACAATAAAAGTCTTAAAGATTATATACGCTAAAAGCAGGCAACAGTCTGCAACTGATGCCTTCACCAAAGCTCTCCTTTTGCACAGGGGTATGAGTTGAAATCAAGGTCATAGTGGTTGATAGGGGCATGAAGCCGGCTAAAAACAGGGGTAGTCAGCAGGAAAAAAGAGGGAGTGACTTTTAAGAAGGGGTAAGAAAGGGAGGTGGATAAACTTTCGACACGAGTAAATCACACTCCCAGATATGAATAAATTCAAACGAAATGATCGAGACATCATGATTGGTTGTAAGAATGACAGGTTGTGGTTTCACAGACAAAGGAGAAGAGTTTATAAAAAGTTTGCATAAGTATATAAGACAATACAACGCTTTGTTCGGGTAGTTAAAATCTCAAGATTTTGCTGTTGATGTTTTGTTGATGTTTGTTCTTACAGCCTCTGTATTGAATAAACATTATTCGCATCAGACTCTGAAGACTGTTTGAAGACTCTTTCTTGAAAACTTTTCTGAAGACTCCAACAGATGATCCAGGAGTGATTTTTGACTACATGTTTGACAAAGCTGCCTGATCATCACTGGCCTTTAGCAGGCAGACTACTTCACAACAAAATGAACCTCTTCTTTTACTTTGAGAAAAAAAAACTTTGGTATTCCTACAAAACAGGCAGTAACTGATATAAGATGAAGGAACAGATACCTAAATAGAAGAGTCTTATGAATGATTTTGAAGCCAAAGACAAACAATGCATATAATAGCAGTAATATGGTGAGTTACTATAGTCAATTCATGTTCAAGAAGAGCAGTGTTAGCCAGACGTAGAAGGAGAATAATTGGAATACACAGACAGACACAGAGGACTGTATTATGGCAAAGAAATTGAGTTGCAGGATGTTTGAGTGTAGGCCAAGCAAGGACAGGAGCTGAAGCAGGACAGGACTATAGATCTCAGACCTATATGAGCATTCCCACCTGTCGTTAACAGTATGATCACATCCACCTTGAGGCCACTCACGCTTTCCCTGACCCCGTCCTTCACCTACTTGGCCTCGAGATGAGGCGCTGGCAGCGCTACATTTAGACACACATAAGGGCGTGCAGAATTTCACACACGAACATGCAGGCACACACTGAGGAGTGAGCATTACATTCATTTCTGAAGGGCCTTGGTGATGGGAGTGAGAGTGGCACTCCTAGACAGGCAAGATTCTGTCGATTGTAAGTCTGCTCTAGTCTCAGCTGCAACTGTAGAATAAAAAGCTCACATCTCCAACACCTCTGTTTTATGTGGCATCATACAGATTAGCTTTATGTGCAAGAAAGACTTTCATTTTGGGGTTAAATTGCCAACCTCTGAATAAACGATAAATGATTGAATAAACAATCAGCTCTACCACCTGAGCCACAGCTGCCCCCTTAAGCTATCATAAAGATTCCACTTGATGTTCTCTTTTCTTTGATTGACAAATGGCATAGCTTTCTTCTACTGAGTTGCAATAGAATGCTAAAGAATCATCTAGGAGCTTTGTACTATTCCTTGTAGCTAAGTTGACCTTCAGTATGCCATTATTTGTAAATTAAAAGTTGACACACACACACACATACACTTGCACACTAACACAAACAACAACAACAACCAAACACCAAATGACATCATTTACCATAACCAAAAATGGTAAAAACAGATTTGTTTTGTTTGATTGGAAAAATGTTGATTCCCTGTTTTTTTAATCATAGAAAACCAACTTTCTTTTTTTCTTTTTTCATGACTTATGGCAGTACTGAACAGAAGACATGACATGAGGTCTTTTTACCTGTAGCCATGTGCTGTGCTGTTTCCACAAAGGTGCAGGACTTTATATTCCAGTGAAAAATAAGCCCACAGTGAGGAAAACATGACAAGAAAAAAACACAAAGGAACTGCTTGGGGTTCAGAGAGTTAACAACAGGTCAGGTTACTTTGTATGATGTCCAAGGAGTTGCTCTTAGTGAAGTACCCACAAATAATGAATGATTAACTCTGCAGTACCTGTCAGCTTTAAAGAGAGCTTTAGCCTCTAAAAACAGGTGCATGTAAGCCTTGTAAAAAACCTAAGTTGGTAGAAGTTGATTTAGGTCGTTTCTGAATAACTCAACAGCAGAATTTAATTTAGATGCATAGGAGGATGAGATGGGCCTTTTATTATTGTGGCCTACTTGTTCTTTTGGTTGACATGATGTGTGTAGTTTTGCATAACAGTTGTACATTGTGCAGCTTTAATGTGAACACCACTACAGGCTTTATCCAGAACCGGGCTAAAAATATATCTTCACAGATTTCCTATCTTTCCTGTTAAATGTTCCTTAATGTCACAGAATATTCTAGGACCAGTGGGAACCTTTAAACACCCATAGGCAGCAAGCAGTTAGCAGGAGACGAGGCAGCGAAAGCAGAGAGGTAAGTCCTAGATGAAAGAAGCTGAATGATAATAAAGCACATGGTGAACCCAGAGATGATTAATACCATTCTCCTCTCCCATTTGCTGTTCATTAACTCAGTGTCTGCCATAATGGCCTGAGCTCAAATGAAAGGGGAGGGAAAAGGAGAAATTCAGGTTGGGCATCATTAGAATGAACGAAGATGGAGTGAGGGAATAGGAGGAGGCATGACGGATGGAGCGTAGGAAAGAGTGCTGATTAGTGCAGCAGTTATCTACAGCTTAATCAAGCCGGGTACTGCTCTCTTGCCTTGAAAAGGCCACAAAGTGACAAAAAACAGCACCATTTAGCATAACAGTCTATCCACTAGAAAAGTCTAATGGAGCTGCTGCTGGAATTTATTGTCTGCCACATCTTTCTGAATAAACATTAAAGTTGACATGCATAGTAAAGCAATTTTGCAAGCAAAAAGAGCTTGTTAGGGCCAGAACAAAATGTCAAAAGCCATAACTGCAAAAGCTGGTGTCTAAGTTTTACATATTTTGTTCTTCACTAAGTCAAAAGCGCCTCAAAGGAGCAGGGGAAGTCAGGTAGGTTGGATAAAAAGAAAGGGAATGTAGATAAAAACTGAGTGGATATGCATTTAAAGAGGCACGTAGCATTTCAGTTATGGTAAGCCACTGGCAGAGATAAAAGCATCAAGCTTTATGAAGCTCCTTCTGCTTGTGCGTAATAGCTGAAAAAGATGGACACTACAGTATATTTCAATCTATGTCAGTGTTAACCTTGTAAAACTGGAAACAATTGAACTGATAGAGAGGATGGAAAAAACACCCATCTACTAAGACAGTGCACTCGCCGTGAGTGGCAGAGAACACAGAAAAGATTTAGTAGTTATTCTAAAAAAAAAGAAGAAGGAAAATAAAGGGGGACAAAAGAGCAGAACAACATGTAAAAAAAAAAAAAGAGGCATAGGAGGAGAATGAATCATACTAGCAAAGGTAAATAGCCTTCATTTGAACAGTTTTATACATGCATAATAGTCTCTATAAGACAACATACTATAAGACTCCAGGACAACAGTTACAATATTTACAGTGCTGTTAATGCCTGTAAGAGCTGTGTGTGTACTCAGGCCCATGCCCGAGTGCAAGCCCTTGTCGATATTTTATATTGTAAATGGGTTGTCATTATTTTTAGCAGTACTGGAACTTTCATATTTAATACCCTTCCGGAACTGTGTCAGTCCCTTAAGTGCATCCCTACAGCTCTGATAGCTTTGCCAGATGCATCATTATGTCATCAGTATGGCTAAATGCAACTGTAGGACAGGATAGGTTTGTAGGGATTCTAGGTAAGATGGGGCTGACCTTGTTTAAGGTCATTAAAACCCTGAAACATTCCAAAATGTAATCATCTGTTCCTTGTCACATTATCAATAGTTCCTGAAAATTTCATGAAAATCCGTTCATTCAAGTTATCTTGCTAACAGACTGTTATGATTGGCTTGTGCTTTGTTCACTTTAAAGATATATTTAAAGGTGCACTTGCTGACCTAAGATGTGTATTTTTCACTGAACTCATATGATTTACTGGTTGTTACATTTTAATCAGAACAGTGGGACACTCAGCTTGATAAGCGGGAACCTGACGTTTTCACTTCTGTCTGTAGCAGTAGATACACGCCTCACTCAAGGACAACAGTCACTCATGTTTTATATCACATTTGTTCACGTCAAAGGTCACTGGCCAATGATATGCATTTAAGTCCATCCTCTGTCTGGGGTTGCCCCAACCCAAGAAGATAAATGTGAATTACATCCGGAAAACTGGGCTCTTTTCTGACTGAGATTCTGCGGAAGTTCTGTCACTCCGAGCCCAGCGTCGCATTTACTTTACCTGTGACCATAATAAATTGTTAATCTGAAACCTGAAGGATTCTCCGACTCATTCTTGGGCAGTCAATAAAAGAACGTAACAAGACAGACAGACAAACAGATAATCAGATAAACAGATACACAGATAAACGTGGCGGAGTTAATAATAATTATGTCTGAAGAGTACATTCTGTTCTTCTTTGGAAAAAGAGCACATCCCAGATCTTGGTAGACTCAGGTCCAAGAATACTACAGTTAACCAAAACTTAGTCTGACTCAGACGTAGAGCTGTCACTGGTTGTATGTTTCTAACGTGCCAAGTCACTTGCTGTGTCAAAAACATGCCTTTTCATGATATCAGGCTAAACCTACCACACTGATAATGTATACGTTTTGCTGAAGATTTAGATCGTACAGTAAGGCAGGTTTAGTGAATTATCAATTTAAACCACAGTTTTCATCTCCTTGTGTGCAAAAGTTCCACCAAAACAATTCCCCTGTCACTTTTTTGAGGTAACACTCTATGCTTAGCTTCGCCCAACACAAATATGATTAGTTTAAACAAACACTAACAAGCCAGATTATTTTTTTCCTCCTACAGCAGAGTAATAATGATTCTGACCTGCAGAATGGTCTGGCTGTACAAGACTAATTAAAACTATCTAACAGCAGAACGGTGTCATAATTGGCTCTATTGGTTGACCACTCACAGTAGCACGATGGAGAAAGGGCCTTTTTATGGATGAATCTTGTGTTCAGCTGTCTAGAGCAGATGGCAGACATTGCGTTTGGTGTTAGACAGAGGAAGGCTATGCAGATGTCAATGTCATACAAAGATTGGCTCATGGAGGTGAAGGAGTGAAGGTACTGGCAGGGATATGATATGGACAAGAACCCATCTGCACTTCATCAATGGCAGCCTAAATGCCAAATGATATTAAGATGAAATCTTCACACCCAAGATTGTCCCTTTCATTTGGTGCCATTGCTTCTTGATGCTTCAACAAGACAATGTGCATCCACATGTCACCAGAATATGTACTCTACATCTGTCTATTAACATTTCTAATGTAGTGTGTACTTGGTTGTTTCATGACATCCATTCTGTAGCTGAGATGTCATGTGTTGGATCAATAAATTCCTGTTCCTCTTTGTTAAAAAGCATGAATAGAATTTAACAAAACATTACAAGCAGCGTTTATATTTATGCTCAGTATATATGGATTGAATGGACCATAACATTGCATTTTTATTTTATTGAACAAAACTTTTGAACTATTTTTGGACTTGTGATACATTTGAGAAATGACTCTCTGAAGCTTTTCATCAGTGTCAATATCATTAATTTAAACCAGCAGCACTTGTTAATTTGTTTGTACTGAGTCACCACTCACTCGCTCGATTCATTGTGTCTTGTGAAGGTTCCAGTGTGTCCAGGTTCCATTCTGCTGGGTATATTTTGGTAGACTTAAGCTAAAGGTAATACAATAGAAAAACAGATGAGGTTTTATTTAGCTGATCAATTTGAAAATTGGCTGTGATACTGAAGCAGCAGATTGCCTTGAAGCATCACCGCCATATCTTTATTTGATAATAATTGACAACAGCAGGCTTGGTAGGATGTTTGAGGTGCTCAAAAGGAATTATTAGGATTATTTTCTAACTGGTATTGACATCTTTTCAGTGCAAGCAAAAAAAGGATACATAGGGGTGGAAATCAGCTGTGTTGACTGTGATGAGACACCTGCTGATTCCAGGCTGATTCCTCATACATATGTTCCACTACCGAGGCTGGCATTAGTGAAATGTCAAAAATATTTTTTTAGGAAACAACAAATGAATTAATTTAGTGTATTCAATGTGTGGATGGAGCAGAAGCTTAACTTTTGTGCACAGCTGTGGAAAGGGAAAAAAAAGCTTACCTAGATAGAAGCACTCCTAGAAGGTAGCAGACTTTCCTGTCCTTCTTTCTTTATAGCATTTTACCTTTCCTACAAGAGACACTAATGCATCTGGAGACTGTGGCTAAGTGCTAAGTATATCTGTTTTGTAATGCCTACTATCTTGCAAATACCACGTGCAGGATTCAAACAAAAAGAGGTACCAATGGGGAAAATGACTCCCTATCTCTCCCTACTGAAAGATGAGGCCCATAAACATAAACAGGATTATCATTACTTCACCATCAGAGAAGGCTCTACATACCCGAGTGAAATGACTGATGAAAATATGGGACTATATGGGGAAAAGAGGAAAAAAAGGAGAGTGTGAGTGCTGGACAAAAGTGATGGATCAGGTGGACTCTCATCCATCTTATCCCTACTGACGGATATATGAGTGGGGACCTCGGGCTGGCCGTCAGCCACTATGATGGATGAGAAATAATCAGTGAAAAACATGTATATTCAAATGACAAGCTGCATGCAAAGGTGTCATAATATACGTGGACACAGCTTAGAAAAGCCTTGATGTTGAATAATTCTGCTATTTTCAGGTCACATCCTCTAAAACGTACAATATCTGAGGATGTGGAGTAAAATAATTAACTCACCAGTTACCTCATGAGATACCACAATCTTTTGTCCATTTTAGTGTGTCTTTGGACTGTGGAGGAAACCAGAGCAACTGGTGAGAACCCACGCAGGCACAGGGAGAACATGCAAACTCCACACAGAAAGATCCCAGGCTGAGATTCAAGCCCAGGACCTTCTAGCTGTGAGGCAACAGTGCTAGCCACTGAACCACCATGCTATCCGACCCTGATCAGAAAAGCCAGAATGTCTTTTCTGAACCATTCAAGGTGAACACTTGTGCACTTTCACCTTCTCTAAGTTTCAGGTCAAGAGAGCAATTTGACCTTAAAACTATGCCAAAGACTGTGGGACTGTTTTTTTTAGTTCTATGACAAATGTTTCATTGGAGTTTGATCTCATGGTGAATTCAGAACTTACTGAAGTGTTAGTGGTGATAGTTTTTAACTAAGCTGTATGAAGATATCCTTAAAACTTTGCATTTCTCTGCAAAGTTTAAAGGATGTCTTAATCCTTAAAACTTTAACAACCAACAAGGCTTGATTCAAGGTTTGGTTCAAAAACCAAAATGAAGGTTGTTGAACTGCATGTAAGAAGGCTTTAAGCACAAGCCAAGAAGCTTTGGCTCATACTAAAATGGCTCACAATTTACTTTTTTCCCCAAGACATGTTTGTTTCTTTCAGAAGTCGAGTTGACAGATTGCAGTTGTGTTTATAAGAGATGGAAGATCCTACAAATATTTTAGCTTTCATAAGGAACTCTATGATTTAAAAGAACGCCATAAAAGACCTGTTAAAATTAATACTACACTGTAGCCCATCCTCTTTTCCTGTCTTCAACATAATACCAAGTCCACCTATGTTCTGTGATTTGTTTAGTTTTTGTAAATAACAAAAATATTAATAATAAAAACAACTAGAATAATAATAGTGAAAATGTGCATCTGCTAGTTTAATGGCCATCAGTTCCAGCTTGGGCTAAAAATCCCTTCTTCAGCTGAGCTCTAAACCCTCCACAGATGCAAGATGACAGCACTTCCTCCCCTGAGATGTCATTACCAGCTCTCTGAGAGGAGATCTATCAACGGAAGGAAAAGATGGACAAGTTTTCAAACAAGTTGGAGATTTTACACGGAACCAAATCTGGACTGTCTGATTTAAATTTTAAAAAGGAAAACCTCATAATGGCCTTTTTTCCCTTCAGGAGTGCTATTAGAGCTATTGGTAAAGCAAAGATAAAGGCAGTGCTGTGTATCATGCTGCGCAGCATCACAGTCTTCTGTCTGCCTGCATGTCTGTGCTGTGGGACTGCAGGACCGCAGTGAAACTGCCAACTCTGACCCACTTCCCTGTGAATCATCCTGGCATATGCTGCTGTGCACGTCCTATACATACATTACCATCTCTCTTCTCCACTCAAATACCACAAAAACACAATCAGTGAGCACACACTCCTCTAGTCTGGCACCTCTAACCAGGCCAAACAAACACAAAGGCACGACGGCAGCGTGTTCAGGCTCAAATCAAACCCCAGGAGGAAAACCAGCCCACATACTGAGCGAGAACATGCGGCTGACTGAAGTTTGTCTGGGAGGATAAACTAAACAGACTGAGGTGGAGAACACACAAACAAGTTTCATTTTGTTGCTAATCAACTTTGTACTCAAATTTAAGTCCACTTTTCTCTAAGTTGCACTGCAGTTTCTCTGTGGCCTGCTAAAAGTGATCAAAAGTCAGAAATACACAATAGAGCACCAAACAAATATTTACCAATTACTGTGTGTAACTATGTCAAAAACGATGAGACTCAATGCTCTTTGTAAATTACGCAAACTGATTATTCTCATCTTTAAATCTATCAGAAAACCTAATCTCTAACAAAGAAGACCATTGCATGAAATCAACAATCTCTCTTTGACTAACTGCTTGTTATTGCATGATATGTGGCTCAGTTTGGACTGAATTTAGCGTTCACTCGATTTTTAACTAAACCATATGGACCTCAAGACCCTGATTCTTCCTCCTCTGTCATCTTCCCTATCTCCCCTCTCCTCTCCTCTTCCTCCTGTCCCTCTGTTGAGTTGTTTGTAATTGGGATTCAGACCCACAGATGGATATACCATGGATGCTGGCTCTGGCTATAACATATCCAGCTATCTGTGAAGAAAAAGGCATGATAAGAATTCCTCAGCTTTCGGGCTTCTGCATCGCCGAGGCAATTACAGCAAGTGAGAACAGGCCTCAATCAGATGATGCTACTTGCAGTTTTCATGCACAGGGCCTGCTCCCTTTTGTAATTCTGTCACAACCTCGCAGATTCAGCCAACCCAAACTTGTGTCTAATTAATTTGAATTACAATTTGCATAATTGAATATTTAGGTTATTGTAATGCTTTTGTAGCTGACATCAGCTTGTGGTCGTAGGCTCGTACTTGTCAGGCCTTTGACTCTTATGTATACAACAGCAACCATTTGTACATGACAGGAATGCCAACGTGACCTTGTCACACTTATAAGTTGAAATGTGTCACACACTTAGCTCCAAGAGCCATGTTTGAACTTGGGCCAAAAAAATAGTCAGGGAGTCTTCAGTATGAATTTGTCTGCTATGCCTTTTTCACTTATTTTTTGCAAAAACTAGTGGCCCAAAGACATCACTGAACTACTAAAACCACGACTTGGCACTGTGGCTGCACTAATACAACACTGTTTAATATGAAGGCAGATATAGATCTTTACTGTGGCTGGTTACACACTTACAGTAAGACTTAGCAACCCGCTGAAAACAAGGCATTGCCGTGAAGAAACTTGTCAGCATTTTTAACAGTTCTTGCACAAATATTCTAAATATTCTAGACACTATAGCTCCAGCCAGATATAAACAGCAAAAACCATCTTCTCAGCCTTGGCTGAAAGAAGACGTTTGGATTTTAAAGAGACAATGCAGAAAAGCTGAACAAAAGTGGAAAAAGGACAAGCTCACTGTCTCTCTTGCTTCTCTTAAGGAGTTGATGCGCACTTCAAAGATGCACGGAACACCTATTTCTCAGAACTCATTGCTAAACGAGATCATAATCCTAGGATCCTTTTTAAAATGGTTAATTCTGTGATTGCCCCTCCACTTATCCAGCCAGTTGAATCCACCCCAGAAAGATGTGATGACTTTATTAATTACTTTAATAGAATAGCTGAGATCAGACAGCATTAACACTGACCTCAGAGATCTAGATGTTGACTTCAGTCCACCATCAACTTTAACCCACTTCAGTGAGATCTCTCTTTCAACTCAGAACTCAAAAAATGTCCTGCAGCTAAATGACTCCAAATCGGATGTGTTAATAATCAGCCTCTTCTGGGCCCTGCACCAGCAGCATTAATGACGTCTCCTCTCGTCTGGGTCCCCTCTCAGACAATGTTCATAAAGAAGCTCGCAATCTAGGAGTCATTTTTGATTCAGAGTTGTCTTTTGACACTCAAGTGACCAAAGTGTTGCAATTGTGCTTTGCTCAACTGAGACAGTTAACCAGGATCAGGTCCTTCCTTTCCTCAGCAGACTTAGAAAAGGTTATTCATGTCTTTATCTCCTCCAGACTTGACTTTTGCAATGCGCTTTATTCTGGTATCAGCAAGCGTAACATCCAAAGGCTGCAGCTAGTACAATGCTGCTTCCAGGCTTTATTACCACAGTCCTCGCTGCCCTTCACTGGCTACCTGTCAGTTTTAGAATAGATTTTAAGATTTTACTCCTTGTTTTTAAAACCCTCAATGGTCAAGTCTTCTAATTATATTTATGACTCCAAAGTCCCGTCTTGTGATCGAGCTTTTGCGGTTCGGGCCCCTCAGCTGTGGAACTCCCTCCCTGAGGAGCTCAGGGAAGCAAACTCGGTGTCCTCTCTTAAGCCTCTAAGACTCACTTTTATCGTCAGGTCTTCTCCTAGTCTGTTTATATAAATTAGTCTTGCTCTCTATTGTCATATATCACATTTAAGTGTTCCCTATTTTTGTAATTTTGTATTGCACACTAATTATCTATTTTATTGTATACTAATTATTTATTGCTGTATTGCATGTTTGGGTTTATTACTGTATTTGTGTTTTGTAAAGCATTTTATAACTTTTTTTTTGAAAGGTGCTCTATAAATAAAGTTATTATTATTATAAGTCAAAGCATTACAACTACCCATGCCTATAATGCTGTTGGCCCTCTGCATGATTACCAAAACGGCCTCTTTGACACCTCTGAAGGTGTCCTGTGGTATCTGGCACCAAGATGTTAGTGGCAGATCCTTCTTGTCCTGTAAGTAGTCAGTTAGAGTGCTGGGGAATGTGCTACAACAAGTTTGATCCACAGAGTCTCCGTCACCAGTTCATTGTTTGTCCCTCCTTGGGCCGCTCCTCAGCACTCACCTCTGCTGACCAGGAGCACCCCAACAGGCCTTACCATTTTCAGAAATGCTCTGAACAAGTTGTCTAACCATCAAGATTGGGTATTTCTTAGAGACAGAAATATCTGCTCACTTACAATCTAATAATCGTTATTAGATAAGAGGAACAACTGTGAGGGATCATGTTTTGGCTCATCTAGGTTAATTCTTGGATGTTTCTATACCACAAAAAAGGAAGTGACATTCAACAAAAACGGCCTATTAATTTTTATGTCAAAACATGCAGAAAAGGGGGCAAGAAATGGAGGGAACATACTGAATTGGAATGAGATGATAGATGGGGAAATAAGACCTGCCCAGACTGGAGAACAATGTGAAGTTTAAGTGAGCTGTGGGTTTGCAGTAAAACCTGATGAAGTAGCTAACCTCTTCCTCACAGCCCATTGTACTAGTTTGATTTCATTTTTATGTTTAAAATAACCGTAATGAGAACAATAGGGAGTAACCGAATCAGTGGACGAAATCCTTAAGCACCACACACTGTGTGATGTTATCTTTTATTTTATCACTGAACTGTTAGTACTAATTATTGGGTGAAATGCCAAAATCTTGTATCTTTTATATCTTAAACAAAAGTTGTGACTTTTTTTTGGCAGTTACTGTCAATAAGACCATTTGAAACACAGCATGAACAAAATGGATTGTTATTATGGGACATCCCTGACAAAGCATGATGGAAGGAGAGCACAGACACAGATCCTCTGCCAGATCAGTGTCATTAAGCAGTTTAGTTTTTGCTTGCGAGCAAAAAAACAGGGGAAGAAAAAGATGGATACAGGTGATGCTGCAGATTGATACCTTAAGTACTGATACAACCAACAATCCTTTTAAAACTGGTTCAATTGATGTTTGTATTCATATTAAAAAATATAGAAGTTCCAAAAATGCACCAGTTTCTTCTTTAATATAAACTATTAATCAAATAGCAGACAAACTGCCTCTGCTTTTTCTTTGTTTAACAATGAACAGAATAGTATAGATTTATCGTATTACCGCTGGTATTTAAATAGAATGTACTCTCTTGGCCTGAATATATGACAATATTTTTTTCTGGACAGTAGGTTTAGAAAAGGGGGGTCACGTTATATTTATTACATGTTCCCAATATCAGAGATGAATGGAGAGAATGGGCGGCACCAGAGGGGTGGTTAGCACTGTTCCCTCACGGCTAGAAGGTCCGTGGTTCACTTCCCTGCTTTCTGTGTAGAGTTTGCATGTTCTCACTGTGCCTGCCTGAGTCCTCATCGGGTGCTCTGGCTTCTTCCCACAGTCCAAAGACATTAATTATCCATAGGTCTGAATGTGAGTGTGCTTGGTGGTCTGTCTCTCTATGTGGCCCTGTGATAGGCTGGTGATCTGTCCAGGGTGAACCCTGCCTTTGCCCCAAGTCTAAAGGCTCCTGCAAGATGTTTTTTGGCTATGGAAGAAATACATTTATGACTGAAAATCAGTTAATGGAGTCTCCCCACACTTTTATTGTAGAATTAAAGCAGGGAGGAATTCTGTCAAACAGCCAAGAATGTTATGCTATGCAAAAGTTTATGTTGCTCTTGCAATGTACAAAAGAGAAGACTTCAGTTGAGATGACTATTTTCCTGTTAGTGGTCTAAAAGTCTTTCCAATTATCAGAGAGCATTTTAATCAAATGATGGAAAAGGGGTGTTGTCCTGTGATCAGGCCAGTATGTTATTCATGCAGCCCTCTCTCCTGAAAATGAGATTCCTGTACAGCATGCTCATTATGTTTTAAAGAAAAGGTAATTTAGTATTGAAATAAATGTTGTTTTTCTTTCCACTTATGGTGTGGTAGAAAAGGCTTGCAGCCACAAAGTGAGCAACAGGACTTTTACCCAGGAGGATAGGGTTCATGTTCTCTGTAGGACCAGTATTCTTAAGTTTTATTTTCACTTGCCCTTTGGTTTGGTTTAGGCACTAAAACTACTGGGTCAGGTTTCATAATACATTTTCATAATACCGCAGTTTGGGCTAAAATACAACTCTTTTACAACATGTTTGAAGCTTCTCCTTCATGTTCTGGTCACCAGGGTGACACATCGTGCTCTGTCTAATATATGATTGAAGAGACATCTGTGAAGTGGTACTGGTGAGACCTTAAAACCCTCAGTGGACATGCTTTGGTGAATCACTAAAAAACATTATCTGTGGAGCAAATGTGGATCCCTCAGCTACCTGTAAATATCTGCAGTGATCCAACCTGGAAAAATCCCAAGACCTGAAGCAAGAACACATACACACTGTGGTGGTATCAAACACAGGGTATTAAAGCCATGTACAGAGAGAGCTTTACTGACTGGTTGGCTTGCTGGTTCTCAGACTGATAACTGATTGGTTGGCTGGCTGGACAAAATGGAGAAGTGTTTATTCCCTCCAGAGTGAAAGTACAGCTGTTTCCAAGAGCCTGCTGTTTGTTGTTCTACATAACACTCCCTGTAATTAGGCAGATACATGGCTGCCAGTAGCACACACAAACATACACATCAGCCTGCCTGCTTGTCAGATTTCCTCGTCTAGTTGATCAGGATGGCAGAAAGCTGTTTTTATGAACAGATGAGGAAGAAACAAGTCAGACACTGAAGTAGAAAATTACCTCCTAATGTTCACAAGGGTCAAAGATTGTCACAAAAGCATTTGGATCTTGTTTAGCAACATAAATATGATTTAAAGCTTTAAAAATACAACTTAAGCTGAACTCAGAATTCCACGTAACTCAATTCAGTTTTTTATTTATATAGCGCATGTCATCACATAGCGCTGTAACTACACATCGTTTCTAAATAGCCCTCTTTTTACCTGGCAATGATCACACTGAGTGCCTCTCTGCACACACACCTGACTTCAAAGCGCCAAAACACAAGCAGCAGAGAGCCCTGCACATCCAAATGTGAGGTATTCCTCCAATTTCACAGCACTAATAGATTCCCTGTGTATTTAGTTTGAAATATAACCCACATAGCAGACAGGTCTGGGCCAGATCTGGCATGCCATCACATAACCAGTGCCATCATTGCCAGACCTGGCC
>OMNN01097082.1:0-11973 GCA_900302755.1 Chromis chromis
TTCGTATCCGAATTAAATTACTGTATCCGAATTAAATTACCGTAATGACACTATATTGACTGTAAGGCGCAACGACGTTCGTATCCGAATGAAATTACCGTACCAAAATTACCGTAATGACACTATATTGACTGTAAAGCGCAACGACATTCGTATCCGAATTAAATTACCGTAATGACACTATATTGGCTGTGAAGCGCAACAACATTCGTATCCGAATGAAATTACTGTAATGACACTATATTGGCTGTAAAGCGCAACAACGTTCGTATCCGAATGAAATTACCGTAATGACACTATATTGACAGTAAAGCGCAACGACGTTCGTATCCGAATGAAATTACCGTACCAAAATTACCGTAATGACACCATAAAAACATCGTTGTGCTTTACAGCCAATATGGTGTCATTACGGTAATTTCTGTTGGATTTTTTTCTGATAGCGCAAACCGTGACATAATTACGGTATTCCAAAGCGCACTTGCCCAAACGTGTCGTCGATAACGCACTAGGACTTAAAGGGTTAAGGCTTCAGTTAAACATCAAGTGCTTCACGTTGTTTTTGTTATTTCTGCATATTTCTTGTGTCTTTCTAAATAATTATACCTGCTTCAAACGGACCTAATTATCGTGGATGGCGTCATTCATGCAGGTGATTCACAGTCAGGGCAGCTTCTCCTTCCCGGTGTGTTGCACGGTAGCATCGTTCATCAGCCTCGGCCTGTTCCTGCTGCTCCTCTACGTCCAGCGCATCCACAGGAACCATCACACAGGTGAGCAAACAACACAATATATACAGCAACGGAAATAGAAATACCTCTGGTCCAGACTGCCTTTATGCCTCCTCAGGTCCTTTTCAGGCTCTGAAGATATCGTTCATCTGTAAACATCCAGTGTCAAAGTTACAGATGAACCATTAATGTTCCCTACTTTGCCGTACATTCCGGAAAAACAACATTCAATTTCACTGCTATGCGGACGACACCCAGCTCTACCTTTTCACCTCTTTACTTCTAAGTTTTATATTATGTTTTTAACTTTGCTATTTCTACTTGTATGGTGTCCTTGAGTTTTTTTTTTGAAAGGCGCTTATAAAAAATAAAATGTATTATTAGGGTTCGAGCACCAACGGTGCAAGAAACCCATTGATCTTCTAAAGATTATTATTTTTCTCCCGATTCGATCGTGTTGTTGAGGCCCTGAACATACTCGAATACGCTTATAACTTGCCACGTGCATCAGGACTGGCGAAAATCGCAATATTTTGGGGAAATTACACATTTGAATGGCAAAATGGCTCAATAGTGCCCCCTAGAAAATTACAAAAATTGGGCCGTCAAAGTATGACGTGATGGCCCGCGGCATTTTGCCTCAATACTGCCCCCTAGACCACTTTAAAAATTCAGTCCCCGAAGTACGTTTCACCTAAAACTTCGAAATTCAGTACACATATTTATCGCCCCAAGACGCACAAAAAATCCTATAGAACCCATACCCACAATGCAACAGGAAGTCCGCCATTTCGGATTGAAATTCCGATTTTTGCCGCGTTTTTTGGGGGAAATTTCACGTTTTCAAGAACTAACTCATCCTAGGGGATAACTCCTACAGATCTCAAATTTGACCCACATATACTACAGGTGGTGTTGACAAAAAGTTATTAAAATGTTCCGCAAAAGTATGACGGCGTGCCCGTGGCGGACCGCGGCGTTTTGCCGTTTGGCCATTTTGGCTCAATAGTGCCTCCTACAAACTTAAAAACTTGGCCCCCGAAGTACATTTCACCTATTCAATTCAATTCAATTCAATTGGATGAAAGGTGAAACAATTCCTAGAGCTATGAAATTCGGTACACATATGCATCACGACAAGACGCATAAAAAAGCCTCAAGAACCCATACCCACAATGCAACAGGAAGTCCGCAATTTTGAATTTACTGTCGTTTCGCCATTAAACCAACAGGAAGTGCTGTGTAACTGCCCTGTACATGCTCCAAATGGCATGAAACTTCACAGGTGTGATTTAAGTCCGGCCCGGATGTTAGCCATATGGCGATATCCTGTCTCGGTCGCCGAGCCGCAACAAGCTCAAACCCGTCCAATGCTGCTTGCAGCTTTAATTATTATTATTAAAAGATATGATACAGCAGTCCACATGCTCTCATGCAAATGTAAAATGTTTTGCTTGTTGTTGAATGTTAGTCCTCTGGATGTCATTTCTCTTGTGTTTGTCTCTTTACCTCTCAGATTCATCAAAAAACATGGATATGACAGAAGAATCAAAGGCAGGAGGCTCATGATATCTACATCCCCAAGAGACCCGAGTCCACAGCAAAGGGACAAAACCCTGTCCTCCTGGTTTCCTGCGTACTCCGTCACCGTGAAAACCGGAGATGAACATTTACGACCTGCTTTCAAGCCTGATGATCAACAAGCAGCTAAACAGACAATCAGTAATGCCACGTTTTGCACAATCATCTCTTTCGGGACATTAAACTCTGCTGTAGCTTGATTCAAAAGACAAATTTAACGATTAAATGTTTCCTTTTTAGTACAAATCTGGATGGACTGTGTTTGCAGTGGATTCATGAAGGGCACAGAGAGTAGGATGTAGTTAGTCAGAGATCGTTTATTACTGGTCTCACCTCGGTCTTTTCTGTAATAAACACTTCCTCTCGCACATCAATACGCCACTTAAGACAAGCAGCTTGTAAACATTTGAAAAAGCATCAACAAATAAGAGAACTGGACAGAACAAAATGAGAACAGTGTCATTTGTCGGAAAACCATATTTTACATTTCAAGGTAAGGTGGAGGAAAAACATCATCAGAAAGTACAAATGATTTAAAGGAGTTAATAATGGAGGAGCCTTTAAATGGACTTCGGGGTCTTTTCCAGCTATTTTATGTCCTCGTAGTTTCAATCGTAGCATCTGGACTTGCTTGAGTTGCTCCAAGACGTTCCACCTCTCATCTTGGATGAGAGGTTGAACGTCTTGGTTGAACGTCTTGGTTGAACGTCTTCAAGCAAGTCTAGATGGTCATGGTTGTCCTCGTAGTTTCAATCGTAGCATCAGGACTTGCTTGAGTTTCTCCAAGATGTTCCACCTCTCATCCAAGATGAGAGGTGAAACGTCTTCGAGCAACTCAAGCAAGTCTAGATGGTCACAATCATCTGGACGTGCTTGAGTTGCTCGAAGACGTTCCACTTCTCATCTTGGATGAGAAGTGGAACGTCTCAAGCAAGTCCAGACGGTCATGGTTATCCTCGTAGTTTCAATCATCTGGACTTGCTTGAGTTGCTCCAAGACGTTCCACCTCTCATCTTGGATGAGAGGTGGAACGTCTTGGTTGAACGTCTTGGTTGAACGTCTTCAAGCAAGTCCAGACGGCCATGGTTGAACGTCTTCGTCTTTGAGTAACGTCTTCGAGCAACTCAAGCAAGTCTAGATGGTCACAATCATCTGGACTTGCTTGAGTTGCTCGAAGACGAAGATGTTCCACTTCTTATCTTGGATGAGAGGTGGAACGTCTCAAGCAAGTCTAGCAACTCAAGCAAGTCCAGACGGTCATGGTTATCCTCGTAGTTTCAATCATCTGGACTTGCTTGAGTTGATCGAAGACGTCTTTGAGCAACTCAAGCAAGTCTAGACGGTCATGGTTTAACGTCTTCGTCTTTGAGTAACGTCTCGAGCAACTCAAGCAAGTGTAGATGGTCATAGTTATCCTAGATGGTCACAATCATGAGAGGTGGAACGTCTTAAAGCAACTCAAGCAAGTCCAGATGGTCTTGGTTAAACGTCTTCGTCTTTGAGTAACGTCTTCGAGCAACTCAAGCAAGTCTAGATGGTCACAATCATCTGGACGTGCTTGAGTTGCTCGAAGATGAAGACGTTCCACTTCTCATCTTGGATAAGAAGTGGAACGTCTCAAGCAAGTCCAGCAACTCAAGCAAGTCCAGCAACTCAAGCAAGTCCAGATGGTCATGGTTATCCTCGTAGTTTTAATCATCTGGACTTGCTTGAGTTGATCACAGACGTTCCACCTCTCATCTTGGATGAGAGGTGGAACGTCTTTGAGAAACTTAAGCAAGTCCAGACGGTCTTGGTTGAACATCTTCGTCTTTGAGTAACGTCTTTGAGCAACTCAAGCAAGTCTAGATGGTCATAGTTATCCTAGATGGTCACAATCATCTGGACTTGCTTGAGTTGCTCGAAGACGTTTCACCTCTCGTCCAAGATGAGAGGTGGAACATCTTGGAGAAACTCAACCAAGTCCAGATGCTACGATTGAAACTACGAGGAGAACCATGACCTGGATGACTGAGAACCTTCAGACATGAAGCTATTTCATAGTTTTGTTAAATAAAGTTACTGCAAAAATGCAGTACAGGCTACCAATTATATTGGGTTTCTACTACAACTTCTCACAAATATAAATTCTGTGGTAGTGCCTAATTACAAATTACTGTAAATTATTTGATATACACAGTAAAAGATTAGATTTTATTCTGTTATGCTTCATAAAATATAAGTGCATAACTGTTTCCTCTCTTTGGGAAAATAGACATTTTTCTTGGTTGAATGTCTTCGTCTTTGGACTTGCTTGAGTTGCTCGAAGACGTTACTCAGACGGTCATGGTTAACCTCGTAGTTTCAATCATCTGGACTTGCTTGAGTTGATCGAAGACGTTCCACCTCTCATCCAAGATGAGAGGTGAAACGTCTTCAAGCAAGTCCAGACGGTCATGGTTGAACGTCTTCGAGTAACATCTTCGAGCAACTCAAGCAAGTCTAGATGGTCATAGTTATCCTTGTAGTTTCAATCATCTGGACTTGCTTGAGTTGCTCGAAGACGAAGACGTTCCACTTCTCATCTTGGATAAGAAGTGGAACGTCTTCGAGAAACTCAAGTCCAGATGGTCATGGTTATCCTCGTAGTTTTAATCGTAGCATCTGGACTTGAGTTGCTCGAAGATGAGAGGTGGAACGTCTTGGTTGGAGGGGGGGATATGTAGGACTGCAGGTGAGCCAAGACATTCTGACCACACATGAAATGCTGATTATCAAGGTGTGGGATGTATTAGTCAGGGAAAAGCTGGTTCTCGAAATCAACAAATGGGATGTAGGAGAAGTGGGCAGCTAAATGACTTCTGTACGGGGCCAAATTATTCAGTTGGATGAACACCAAGGCCTGTGGGGGGGCCTCCTACCAGCAGCGATGACCAACAAACCACAGACCTGTTGGTGCGTCAGCTGTTCGGGCAGCTAGTGAAGCTCCAGCAGGCAGGTGGTCACAGTGTTTTGGCTCACGTCTGGGTTTCAGAGGGTTAGAATGACCAGAGTCTAGTCGATAACCTCTGAGCATCATTTCATAACAATCAGCAGGGTTCCAAAGTCTGCTGTGGTTCTGTTTCATGAGCTAGAAGGAACACTTTCACAGTTATTTGTTAGCTGCTAGCTGGAGCGGCGAGCAGTTGGACTGGAAACAGAAGGAAACGGCTTCATAGCATCACTCTATTCCTGAGTGACACCTGTGAGCATGTCGGACTTCCAGTTTTGTTTTACCATTCAGGGCGTTCCCCTTTCCCATTTTTGAGTTTTCTCTACTTTGTTCCATTTCCATAAAAGTGCAGGACGTCATATTGCAGCGAAATATTAGTCGAGTAAAACTGTAGTACTGCACCACACTATCATTTTCCTATCGGGGCTGTTTGTGCTTCTTAAAGCAGTGGTTCTCAACTGGTGGGTCGGGACCCAAAAGAGGGTCGCAGAAGCACGACCCCCTAAAGTAGTGGTATAAAGTCTTTTATTTTAAAGGACGTGTTTCTTCTGACACAGTTTGCTTTCAATAGCAGGATATTTAGTGGTGGTGACACCAGTAGTTGTCCACTATTAACCTCTAGATGAGGCTCTGCCAGCTTAGTGGAGACATTTATGCTAAAACGTGCCAAAAATAAACCAACATGTGCTCAGAATCTGTCAGAATGGGACAGAATATGACCAGAACTTGGCTAAATATACCAAAATGAGCAAAAAATAAGCCAAAATCTTCCCAAGCTGCATCAGAATGTGTTGAGATCCACCCAGATAAACCTTAGTTTGTTAACAGGAACAGCAAACTGAGAACATTTGGGTCACGACTGGTTTAATAGAGACATAGTGGATCCTTAGGCTGGACCAGTTGAGAACCACTGGTCTATAGTGAAAAACACCTCATTTCTAGTTAATTAAATAGTTAAATATGTGCAGCATGTAGAGCAACTATTGGTGTAATTAGTGAGGACCAAGTTTTTAAAATTTTTCTATAATAAATAATCCAAGAAATTCTAATGTTCTTTATTTGTTTTTGGTATTTATGTCTCTATAATTTTATTATTCTGCACTGAACACATTCAAAGGTTCTCTCTACTTCTAGCTATGGTTGTGTTGTTTCCATAGAGGTGCAGGACTTTATATTATTAAATGTGACCGAGACAAACAAGCTGCTTCAGAGGGTTAAATGCTGGTGAATCACTGCCGTCAGAGTTAGCGCTGAGCTGCTATCTCGTGCTGCGAACACGTAGCATCTTTTCTTATGTAACACTGAGATACGAGGGAGACTCAGGAGAGAAGTATTCAGCTCTGGCCTCCTGCCAGCCTCCCTGAGCCTGTGAAGCAAACCCAACCCAATAAAACTGACAAACCTGTGAAAGAATCGTTGTTATATGTCAAACTGATCGTACGTTTTCCACTTAAATCATCTGGACGGAGCTTTGTTTCTCCTGCAGGCAGTGTACAGTTAATATATAAGCCAGCAGTGCGTGGTGGTTTCTGATTGTCCTACATGTTGGTTGTTGGTTTGTCTTCTGCACATTTTGTTAAATAACAGTTTGCTGGTGTTCTTGCAGAAAAAGCTGCCCCTGACGACGCTGTCCCAGAGCATGCAGGAGGGAGGAGGCCAGCTGGGAGACGAGAGTCTGATCGGGTGAGATGGGAGAGTTACCTTAAACTTTTTGTTCAGGGACTTTCTGAAGAATTAAATCGCATTAATAGTAATTAATCAAACATTAAAAATAAGTATTTGAGTTGTGGGATCTAACAGGAGAACTGTATGTGTGCGTGTTTTGTTTGCATTTAACAATCTGAACCCTATAAAGACATGATATCTTTTAAAAATGAGATAGAAACTATAAAAACAGAAAGAATTTGGAGGCGAGAATCACTGGATATTAACTTTACGGGGGTCCTTGAACTACTCATCTTCAGGAAACTTAACCAAATCTAAATTTAAAATAATAATAATAATCTCCCCTTCATCGTCCCCTTGGGTTCCTTCCTTCTCTGCATCCTATTCAAAGTTAACCTTAACTATACATACTAGGAGCAGTGGGCTGCCGCGGTGCAGCACCCGGGGAGCAGTCAGGGGTTAAGGGCCTTGCTCAAGGGCCCAACAGTGGTGGTGACTGGGACAAGCGGTCGCTCTCACTTTCCCACCTCAACCTCTTGCCAGTCCGGGGAAATCGAACCGGCGACCCAAGTTCGCTTCACAAACCACTATTCGAACCCAGGATCTCCTGTTTACTAGACGGGCTTTAACCAACTAAGCCACAGCGCCTGTAATATAATACGACATTGCTCGAGACCAAAGATAGAGAGAGGCCAATGCATCAGAGCCAACATAACACTTTCTAAAATGATTTTATTTAATTAAAATCAGTCAAAAGAAAGGAAAAAAACAGTAATAATAATGGGAAAAATGCTGCAAGGCAATAATGTAAACCCAAAATCTGCAACTACATCTGTAAAATAGATGCAGTGGAGTAAAAAAGTACAATATTTCTCTCTGAAATGAATTTAAATAGAAGTATAACATAACACAACATGGAAATACTAAAGTAGAGCACAAGTAAATCCAATCAAACTGTGATTACTTGGTTACATTCCTCTGGTAGTGCTGGTTTTATATTACAGACATATAGATTAATGGGTTCTTGACAATAATATTATAAACTTTTATATCATTTATTAACTGCAAGGGAAATATTCTCAAACATGCTGCCATAACTGACATTATTCCTGTAGCCTACAGTGAAGTTAACCAATTCCACTCTTTGACTGAGCAAAGTGCTAATTATATTCAGGCCATGCAGCAGCTTCACATCAAGCGAGCCCCTTTCTTCTTCTTCTTTTCTGAAACGCCGTCACTTCTAGCGTTGCAAAAAATGCACTTTGATAAATATGATTCATCTCCTTTGCTTGTGAATTTATTTATTCGCCGTAACCGCGGGGGCTTTCCATCGCCACCTAATTGTTTTAAAACACTTAAGTACCATCAATTTAATTTAAACTCCCTGCCTCCTCCTCCTCAGTGTCATGCATTAATTTGGCTTAAAAGGATTACCGTGGCATCCATCTTCTAATTACACAGTTTTCAGCCTTCAACTCGGAGATTAAATTGGGACAGAGCGGTCTCGGTGACATAAAGAATACATCAGTGCACCGGAGGATACTGAACAAATTGAGGGCTGGATGAGGTTTGATGCAAATGGATGTGTTAAACAGAGGGAGCCAAGCAGACGTTAGGTTGTGTATGTTAGCGTCAAATGTCTTATTTGTCACTGTGAAGACATTAGCATGCATGAAGATAAACAAGGGACAGCTGGTATGCAATCATTTTATTGGCTTTAGATATGCAATCGGCTTGTGGGCAATAAAAGTGATGCTCCTGTGTTGACTTTTGACACACTAAATCTCACAGAACTGATCACACACATTGATAACTGGATGATAGTTTCACAAGACTGGTACATTCGTTAACTGTAGGTGGGTAAATAAATAACACTGGTCTACAAGCAAATTTGGGTCACTAATAAAGAAAAGTCAAAAGTGCTAATTGGTAATAGTTATTAAGATAATAATAATAATAAGTAATAATAATAATCTACCCTTTATTGATCCCCTTGGGCAAACTCCTTCTCTGCATTTGACTCATCCTATTTAAAGTTAACCTTAACTACTAGGAACAGTGGGCTGCCGCGGTCATTAACTAACTATTATTGTTGCTTTTCTGTGCGAGCAGCGTTTCCTGCTGTAGGTGGTGGAGCTGATGTTATCTCTGTTATGTTCTGTTGTGTAGTTTAGTGCAACTTATTTATAGAAAATGATCACACATTTTGCAGGGCTCATGTTTTTTTCATGGCCAGTACCAGTTATTAGTAATAAAGGGGACCAATAACCAATATTTGGAACCAATATACAGCCCATTTGCAGTAAAAATGAAAATATTGGTGCCAAACTTCATTGAGATGCCTTTTTAAAAAATGTATATTTCACATTCGATTAATAAAAACAGACGTTTTCGGTGTTTTTCCGCCAGTGTTGATAGACTATTTCCGACCATGTAGTGCTGTGAGCAGGATAATAATAATAATAATAATAATAATAATAATAATAATAATAATAATAATCTAACCTTGGGAAAATCCCTTCTCTGCATTTGACCCATCCTATTCAAAGTTAACCTTAACTATACATACTAGGAGCAGTGCGCTGCCGCGGTGCAGCGCCCGGAGAGGATCTCCTGTTTACTAGACAGGCTTTAGTGGGGCTTGAACCGGCGACCCACCGGTTACAAGATACAAGATACAGTATTGGGTCAAAATTTGAAATTCTAAGCAAATTAATGAGAGAACGGGTATTAATCAAAATGAAATGTTTGTCTCTGAGCTGCCATTCCTACCTCAAAACACTGTCTGCACATTAGAATACATTCATGTTGGCCAGAATTTAGACAGAACATGCTCTGTTTGACATATTTGCAGAAATCTGTGTGTTGGAAGTGGACAAGATGCATTCATATAGAGACATTTCATGAGTGGTGGCACACGTTGATTAAGTCAAGAGTTAAGATCAAGTCACATGTAGCATCTTGTAAAACTGAAATTGTCAGTGCCTGATATTTCTAAGGACCTGTCTCATGTTTTTGACCTCAGGAAGCAGAGATGCCTCGAAACTGTGAAACAATGCAGATGACTTTTGTTCTATTTGTGGTGAGGTAACCTTTATCATCACAAAAGCGCAGTATAATTGTCCTGACTGCTCCCCAGGCGCTGCACCGCGGCAGCCCACTGCTCCTAGTATGTATAGTTAAGGTTACCTTTGAATAGGATGAGTCAATGCAGAAAAGGAATTTCCCCAAGGGGATCAATAAAGGTTAGATTATAGATTATTATTATTATTATTATTAAGAAAGAAAAAATGGACTGTATCCAGATATTCCATCAGCTCTGCGCTCTGTACCTCATGGAGAAGACCTACCGATTCCTGATCCACCAGAATCATTCTCTCTAGACTCAAATGATGATCAAGATGATGATCAGGATACGACTGGTCCTACTGCCGTGTATAAGAGTCGCGTAGTGCCGCGTAGATACAGAATAAATATGGAAAGTTGTTGTTTGATGTGATGTTTCAGCTTGTATACTGGAACACATTTAATCACCATAAGGCAGAAGACATTTCTAGTTTAATCCTTGACATGTTAGGACCTGGAAATGTAACACTTTTTAGATTATAAGTGTTCTTTCTAATGTAAGATTTACAAATCTATCAATATACACAAACCTACATATTTGTAATAAAACTTTATCATTAAATATCTTGAAATCATTAGCCAGCCAGCACTTTTATCATTTGTTTTCCATCCATCTTATCAAAGCATGTAAGATTTAGTACATTTTATCTCTGAAGCAAACATTTTCCCAAAATTCGTAGACCAGTGTAATTAGCTAATGGCTGATAATCCTCAGAGGTTGTTGTTGCTGCTTTCCCAGGCTAAAAAGGCGTGAAAAGACCTCTGAAAGTGAGAAGGTGTCGGGGCGTGATTTCACAGGCCTCTGCCAATTGCCCACTCAGGAGGGGCTCGAAAAAAAACTGCCGTAGCCGTCGGGTAATTGCGGTAGTTAGAATGTGTCTGATTTGAAGGCAGCAGCCGGCAGCAGTTTGCTGTGAGCTGAGATTTATTGGTGAGAAGTTGAGAGGAACACCTGGTGCAGAAAGTTCACAATCCTCGCCGAAGCAACAGATGGGGATGGAAGGATGCAGGCAGGGGAAGGAGATGAATGTGGCAGCGAAACCACAGCGAGGCGACGACCAGCGTGATGGATGTAAAAGCACAAAAAAGAAACGGGCGGTTTTACTGGCAGTTTCCCACGTTTAGCCTGGCGTATGGCTTCTCTGTGGTTTTGTAACAAGGCTGATCCCTTTGAGGCCTGCACTTTGAGGTGAGGCAAAGTTGTAATAGCAGAACGGGCTGAGAAGGAGCTTACTGTATGTTTTTTTTATGACAGCCGATGATGTAATGTACACTTTAAATATTAGAGTTTGCTGTAGATGTATGGTTAATGTGAAACTTCCATCCATTATCTGTACACCGCTTAATCCTCTGTAGGGTCGCGGGGGGACTGGAGCCTATCCCAGCCGACTCGGGTGAAGGCAGGAGTCACCCTGGACAGGTCGCCAGTCTATCACAGGGCTACACATAGAGACAGACAACCAAGCACACTCTCATTCACACCTACGGACAATTTAGAATCATCATTTAACCACAGCATGTTTTTGGACAAATTTGAAACTTGTCTAGTCCTTAAAAGTTGTTCATTCCTCAACCCCCCCCCCGTTCTTGCATGTGATTCACTCCCTGGGTGGACTCTGTTGCTCAGCTGGAAAACATCCTGTTAAATTTTGTTCAGTGGGTGAAAGATTTGTGTACTCAGCTTAATTAACAGTCTTAAAACTCGGCCCATTCCTGTCTGGTCAAAACTTGCAGCTGGAACGACTCCGGCCTTCCCTCGCGATCACACACACACACACACACACGCCCCCTCCTGTTTCTGCCTCGTCAGTTGTATGAACCCGACTGAACTTTGACAAAACTTTATAAACTCCGGCGTAATCCGTTTTACAATGCAGCCGGTTGTAGTGAAGAGTTCAG
>OMNN01097087.1:6650-20175 GCA_900302755.1 Chromis chromis
CATTTTCACCTATGTAGTGTGCACACAAATCACTCAGCTATTGGCTTACCTAGTTTACTATTGTCTGATGCTTTTTAGTCCAAATGATTTATTTAATAATTGACAAAATACTTGGCACATCATCAGTAATTTAAAAAATCATTAATTTTAGCCAAATATTAAGATTAAAATACATGACTATAATTGATGTTGTCATAATCTCTTAGCTCTCGTTTGTTAAGACGGGCTTTTTTCTCCCCTCTTTTTCGGTGGTGAAGGACTTTCGATTTAATGTTTGTGTTAATACCAGCCATTATCCCATTCAGCACTTCTTTGACTCTAACCTTGTTTGAAAGTACCTCATTAATTCTTCATTTAAACTCGATAGAGCACCACAGTTGTTCCCCTTTCACACTGCTTATTGACCCGAGAAAAGATAAAAGTCAACTGTTAAGCAGCAAAAGAGTCATTCTTGGTCAAAATTACGCTTGAGAGCCAGGCCAAAACTCTGCTGTGCTTAGTGTAAAAGTTCATTGCTTTTACACTTATATATGCCAACGCTGTCACTTAATGGGATTTGTCTGCTTTTTTATTCCTTTTGTACTTCAACAGCTGGAGAATACCGTAAGTTTGGCAACATTCCCCTGTGTGAATCCTTACTAGTAGTACTGGTAGTAAATCCTAAATAGATATAATGTAGTTCTATAGAGATGTTTTGATATTGACAAAGTATGATAAGTTCATAGTCATCGTTCTAATGGAGAAATGATAAATGTGTGTCAAAAAGAGCAGTGTTTTGTGTAACAGCAGGTTATTGCTTGATGAATGTTACTGAAGTGATGTTTTACCACATCAATTATTCAGTGCTGCTTCTTGAGATGACACAGTCCTGTGAATGTGTCACTGGATCTCTGTGTCCCTTGAATCTTTTGGCGGGCAAAACCGCATGTTTGGCACAGGGGCAGTATGACTGCAACAATGAATTAACAATAGACCATCACCAGCTACCAGTGTTAGCTGGCTCCCCTTTTATGTGTGGTTTTGTACCAACTTTCTGTCAAAATATCGCCTGATGTCTGGCTGAACTTTTCTAATAATTTACTTTTACTATGACACATGTATTTAGAATTTTAATTAACAGGAAGGATTGTAGAGACAGGATATTATTGTTTATCCGAACCTGATCTGTGATCTGTGAACTTTTCCCTCAGTTCAGGAAGTTAGCAGTTAAAAGTAAGTCCGCCTCCAGGATGGGCTGAAAAGAGGTTTGTTCCATAGCAGCCAGTTCAAACAGGATTCTTTGTGGTTACTTTGCCGCTTAGCCTGTGAATAAAGCAATTCTCTGCCAGTAAAGTTGTGCCAGTGAGTAGGACATGTGACCAGCAGAGCCATTGAGCAGTACCACTGTGCAGCCTGCTGATATTCCTCCTTTTCCCAAGAGTTGGTAAGAAACATGTTGGAAATGTGAGCATTTATCAAAACACAGGTAGATTTGTATTGGTTAATCACCATTATTCGATTAGACAGTTTGGAGAGATACAAAATGCCAGAATGAGCGGGGAAGTGACATCCAGCAAATGGTCTGGCTGGGAATTGAACTGGCCCTTTGTGCCCATATGGTATACCTCCTAACCACTTGCCTACTGGGTCACCCCAAAACACAGGGATATTTTGACATCATTTACAATTATCTGGCTCGTAATTGTCCAGGGTCACTGTGTATCAGTTTCCATGGCCTTAATGTTTTAAAACTGGCAGAGCAGTCAACCCAAGCTGGTCTAAAGCCAGAGCCACACAGTGAAATTCACCTAGAGGACAGAATTCACTCTGACACCTTAGATAAGCTGCTCTAAAAATAGAGCACAAAAGAGTGGAAAGACAAAGTGATGACCTTCAAGACTAAGATGCAGCCTGAGAATCTAGCTGTTCTTTTCACCTGTGCTCAGTTGGTGTGTGTCTACTCAGGAGAACATTTCATATGCTGCCTTCAAGCTCTACATCGGCAAAATGAACTATTTATGATCTCATGTCTTCATTTTCTAAAGATAAATTCTGCAAAAACATCTGTTTGTGTCTGCAGCCACAGAAGTCGTGACGATGAACGGATGTCAAAGCCGGCTTCGACACCAGCGAAGCTAGCGGAGGAGGTGCCTCTGCCCAAACCGAAGGAGTCAGCCATTGCAAGAGAGGACAAACAGCTCCCACCCCTCCCAGGTCAGAGAAATAACAGTCAATCAGTAAACCAAGTATTTGTATATGCTTTAAGAGGAATCGTCTGTAAATCAATCTGAATTTTAATCTGTCTTACATCAATACTCATGAAACTTGTCAGTAAATGAAGCAGCATGTATTTCCCGGTCTGTCATTTGCAACAGAATTTTAAATGGCTTCATGATAGTAAAACAAATTCTTGTTTGAATCAGTTATTTTTGCCCTTTCTAGAAGCGCAACCACCAAAAAAGTTGGATTCAGACGCCTGCTGAGTCTGGCTCAGTTTGCCTGGAGCCAAGTGAAAATAAACCATATGAGTTGATTGAGTCTGACGTTCCTCCCCAGCCTGCAGCACTCTGCTGCCTTTCTGTTTGACCTCCCTGCTCAGAACGCTGTGTGCCTTTAGTGTGTATGTGTGTGCACAAGCGTCTGTGTAATAATACTTTGCTTGTGTGTGGTTTTGAACAGTTGTTTTTCCATTAGTGTACTTGTTCTTAGTCGTACTTATGCATCTGCACTATTGTTAGGCTGTGACAGTGATGGGGGAGTTTCTATTTTATTTTAAACATCTACAGTCTGTTTTAGGTGTTCATCATCTGTCTGCATTAATAACATGAGTTTGCACGTGTCTTTATTCAGAGCCAAAGCCGGTGTATGCTCAGCCTGGACAGCCAGATGTAGACCTGCCAGTCAGTCCTTCTGATGCCCCTGTGCCAAGCGCTGCCCATGACGATAGTATTCTACGGTAATTTTTACAGTATAGTAACCTGCCATTGCATAAAAATATAAGGTCCCTTGAAAAACTACTGAGGAAAAACCACTTTCTTAGTGCCATTTAAAAAATATTTAAATGTATTTAAATATTTTCTAGAGAAATCTAGCTGACATCCAAGAGTCAGTTAACTATTTATAAACTGTATTTTATATTTGTAAGAAGGAAATACCAAATGGTGTCACGTCAAAGGAAATCAGCTGAACAATTGACTTTATCCTCAGGCCAAGCATGAAGTTGGTGAAGTTCAAGAAGGGGGAGAGTGTGGGTCTGCGGCTGGCAGGGGGGAACGACGTGGGCATCTTTGTAGCCGGAGTACTGGAGGATAGCCCAGCTGCTAAGGAGGGCCTGGAGGAGGGCGACCAAATTCTCAGGGTGAGATACTGTATTTTTTAATGCAAGTTGATGTAAAATGACAGCAAAACGTTTTATGTCAAAAATGTGGAGCTGTTGCTCAAAGGATCCTGTAGATGAGGGAGAAAAGAGGAAATAGGTGAACAGGATGTTTTTTTATTCTCTTCATTTTAACAATGGGCGCTGATAGTGTCTGTAAACTGCCATGTTTTATAGGGAATGTGTCCTGAAGCTTTCCCCTTTTTATTCATGGTTTTACACACTGGCTGCTCCAAAATTCCTATATCTTCAAGCTTGTCTCTTAGCAATGGCCCTGAGGGAGCACACACAAAAACACTGTTTCCTCTCGCTGTGTTTGTCCCATTCCCTCACAGTCGTATATCTCGCTGTTTGTACCTCCTCCTCTTTTCTCCAAGCATATTGAGAAATGGCTTGAGTTCTTGCAGTGCAATAAAACCTGCCGTTACCCAGGCAATTCAAAGAACAGGAAGAGCTATGTAAACCTTTATCTAAATAGAGATTTACACTTTCTGTCATGCACTCTTTGAACAATGAAGGCTACTCCTTAACTTGAACTTTAAAGTCCAAGATAAGAGTGAAATTATTGCGTGGAAGTCATTAAATTGAAACATGTTTTCCCAAAATCCAGGTAAATAATGTTGATTTTGCAAACATAATCCGAGAGGAGGCGGTGCTATTCCTCCTGGACCTTCCCAAGGGTGAAGAGGTCACCATTCTGGCCCAGAAGAAGAAAGATGGTAAATACAGTGAATGAGGTTATGACATGAGATTAATTTCTGTTGGTATTATAGATGTTGTGTTTCTAACTCACTGCTCTGTTCTGTTCAGTGTATCGACGGATCGTGGAATCAGATGTTGGTGACTCCTTCTACATCCGGACACACTTTGAGTATGAGAAGGAATCTCCATATGGGTTAAGCTTTAACAAGGGCGAGGTGTTCCGTGTGGTGGACACCCTCTACAACGGCAAGCTGGGCTCCTGGTTGGCTATTCGCATTGGCAAGAACCATCAGGAGGTGGAGAGGGGCATCATCCCCAACAAAAACAGGTGACAGCATCTTAACTGACATGTGTCTGCTTTGCCTTGATTTGCAGTTACTTCCCATATTTGTATTAAATGTGTTGTTATTATTATCGCCATGCACTTAGCTGTGCCAAGTTTATGACACATCCATTAGCTTGTCTGACAAAAAGAATTGTCTGTCTTTCTGCCATTTGTCAACAGAGCTGAGCAGCTCTCCAGTGTGCAATACACTCTCCCCAAAACAGCAGGCGGCGACAGGGCCGACTTCTGGAGGTTCCGTGGTCTTCGCAGTTCAAAGAGGAACTTAAGAAAGAGTAGAGAAGACCTGTCTTCCCAGCCAGTCCAAACAAAGTTCCCAGCTTATGAAAGAGTTGTACTCAGAGAGGGTGAGGAATCTGACCGTGCTTGGTTGTATATCAAAGTAAGACCAGCAATGCAGTTTTTGAGTCCGTTGATGTTTTGTTGTCTTTTTGTGTAGCTGGTTTTCTTAGACCGGTTGTGATATTTGGACCTATCGCTGATGTTGCTCGAGAAAAACTCTCCAGAGAAGAGCCAGATCTTTTTGAGCTTGCAAGTATGTCTGAAATGACATTTATAAAAATAGCACATTAGTACTCAAAAAAATGATATTTTTTTCATTAAATTCATTCACGTTGTTTTCCAGAGAGTGAACCGAGGGATGCAGGAACAGATCAACGTAGTTCAGGAATCATTCGTCTTCACACCATCAAGCAGATCATTGACAGAGTGAGGATACCGCCTTCTATCATGTGTTTTTAAACAATGTCTTTACAGATAAACTATTAATCCTTCTTCTTTCTGTCTTTATCTAATGAAGGACAAACATGCTGTGCTGGACATCACCCCAAATGCTGTGGACAGGCTGAACTATGCCCAGTGGTACCCAATTGTAGTCTTCCTAAATCCTGATAATAAACAGGGTGTGAAGAACATGAGGACCAGGCTGTGTCCAGAGTCCAGGAAAAGCGCCAGGAAGCTCTATGAGCGAGCCATTAAACTGAGGAAGAATAATCACCACCTGTTCACCAGTAAGTGGACAAAGTGTATTAAAGTCCCGTAAATTAAATCGACTATTTTACATGTTTTATTCTTTATGAAGAGATTGTAATGCAAACTGTTCTCTCTTAGCGACCATCAACTTGAACAATATGAACGATGGCTGGTATGGAGCTCTGAAAGAGACCATCCAGCAACAGCAGAACCAGTTGGTGTGGGTGTCAGAGGGCAAGGTGAGGCAACTGGCCAGTTAGTCGATTTATTCCACTGCACTGAATAGCGTTAGCTGAGTCCTTTTAGTGTGACTTTGTGAGCCATGAGGTAACAGTTTCTCTCATCTGCTTAGGCGGATGGCACCACAGAGGATGACTTGGATATCCATGATGACCGTCTGTCCTACCTGTCGGCGCCAGGTAGTGAATACTCCATGTATAGCACTGACAGCCGCCACACTTCTGACTATGAGGACACAGACACAGAGGGTGGAGCATACACAGACCAGGAATTAGATGAGACTTTGAATGATGAGGTGGGTCTGCCCACGGAGCCTGCCATCACCCGCTCTTCAGAACCTGTGCGAGAAGACCCCCCTGTAATTCAGGATACCCCTGGTTACCCTGGATACCAGCACCCAGTGCAACCTGACCCAGCCAGTCGCATAGACCCTGCTGGGTTCAAGATGGCCGCTCCGCAGCAGGTAAAGTTCATATCTAGCGTTGCAGGCAGGCCACTACAGGCTGTGCCTGTCAAAGATGGATGTATGGTTAAAAGTATTTGAATGCAGAGCAGAGGAATAGCTCCTTTGTATTCGGTGTTGTGTTCTGACCTTTGTTAAGATTAATTGTCCTTTGCTAAGTAATAAACATGTTTTAGAAGCTACTGGTACGTTATCTATTCTTACCACATTTTGCAAGTGCATTCTCTGGCTGGTGTAAAACTGATTCAGTGTAAGGAAGAAGATCATGGTGTTGGGGTAAGCTGTACTTGTGTGCCCTTGGCAGGCTGTGTTATAAATGTCTTTTAACAATACTTCACAGCAAGGTGAGGCTGCTCTGCCCATGCCCTCGTTGCCTCCGACGGCGGTAGCAACCCCTGCTGTTGAGCAGCCTGTACAGCTAGAGGGTGTGCACCTAGAGGAGCCGCCTGCTGCAGCCGCAGCTCCTCAGGCTGACTCACTTAACAGCCCCAGCCCTGCCCCTGAGCTTATTCAGCCCCCACCACCACCACATGAACCCCACCCGTCTGGACCGCCTGGTCCAGAACCAAAGGTACCCGCTGTTTCACCAGCCACTCGGACCGGGCCTGGGCCCCAGCCTGCTGTTTTAACTGCCTGTCTTCTCACACATGCTTTCCACTCGCTCTCTGCATGACATGCCCACACTGTGTGACTCACTGAGCCCACTGTGTGCCTCTGGCTCCCAGAGAAAATGTGTGACAGACTAGTCCACATGCACCACAGTGGGCTGGGAGACCAGAAGGACTGGTACATCTGAGTCTATTACCAGGGTGAAGACATCCACAACCAGCCCTAACTGTTGCCTATTACTTCCTTTGCATGGCTCCTAATGTTTTTTGGGTTCCTTTCAGCTTTAACTCTCTTCTGTAGATGAACAATAGTAGCACTTACAGTGGCATTGTAGTGGGTAGATGTGTTGTCTGTTGTAGTGCCAGTAGTTTGACGTTGCATCAGATGCAAACTGAATGTTTATTGCATGATGAAAGCTAACCTGCAGACAGTACTCTTGGTAATAACATCCACTGAGCAATTCTCCCTATGGAAAAACAAACTTACATCAGCACACTGCATTATGTCTTCTGTTGGGTAGTTTTGTCGTGAGTAGATGCCAACAAATCAACCTTCTTCCATAGGAAGTACTGTAACTAGATTTGCTGTCTACAGGCTACACATCATATGTTTGAAATGAGGCCTTTCATAAATTTGCAAATTGCTTGTCAATACACTATTTATGAAACAAGGTAACATGTAAAATGCACTTCGGTTCATATGGATCATCATCATTCTTGAAAGGCATCTTGTCAAACAGAGGCATTCAGAACTGTTTTTGAATAATGAACAAAGGTTTGCTTGTGTAACTGCACTTTGACTTGATGTTTGTTTAATTAATTGGTTGAGGGATTTTCTAATAATTTGCATAATTTTGTATATGTTAAATTCCTCAAGGTTAAATTTTTTTTCCAAGTAATGAATTTAATCTTAATCTGGTGTTGGGAAAATACTGGCTGCTTTTTGTCCTTCAACATGGTGGTTTGTTAAAAACTCGAACTAATGATAATGTAGTAGATGTATTCATTTTATTTTGTTTCTTTACAGATGTACAAGAAAGATCTGTACAATATGGAGGACCCTGTGCGAATCAACCATGGCCTGAAGCAGTCTTTGAGCTACAGTCACCAGCCGCCGTACCAGGACAAACAGCCATACCGCGAATACGACCACCCGCCTTACGGATATGATGGAGGCGGCTACGCAGAACCAAAGCCTCACAACACTGACTCTCACCTGCACTACGACAACCGTGTGCCTCATTACAACGAACAGTGGCCCCCCTATGACCAGCAGACCTCATCCTCCCAGCCCGCAGGGTACCAGCCGGGCCACCAGCAACCCATGGGCTACAGCCCGCGGTCCCCCTTCGAGGATGGACCAGGAAGGGACTACAGCCCCCCTCAGCCACGCTATGATGAGGCCCCACCGGTGGGCTACGATGGCAGACCACGTCACAGTAAACCTGGACCGATTCGTTATGATGAACCTCCTCCGCCACCTCCAGCAGGCTATGATGCACGCTCTCCTTATGAGGCAGAATCCCACAGCTTCCCCATTAATTCACCTCGATCGCCAGAGCCTCCAAAGCAGTATTACGGTGACTCTGGTCTGAGACCCACCTACATGCCTGGGCCTCCAAACCGGGGTTATAAGCCAGGGCTGCATGAGCCTATGATAAACTCTGAACCCACCATTCCTCCTCCTAAACCAGAGACCCTGCCCTCCCCAGGTGAGCCAGCAATCACTCCGGGCTCCAAACCCCTTCCTCCTCCACCCCGGGAAGACCTGGATGAGGACCCAGCTATGAAACCACAGTCAGTGCTGAACAGAGTCAAGATGTTTGAGAATAAGCGGTCTGTTTCCATGGACAGGGCTAAAGAGGGAGGAGAGTCATCAGCACTCAGGGTATGTTCCTCACAGAGGTGTCCCTTCAGTGGGTCAGACATTTTCTGTCACAGTGGGAGACTGTAATAGAAATGATAGACAAAATATTGTCAGTGCCTCATTAGTCTAAATATTTTCTACTCTACTTTCATATTTCAGACATATATTTGTAGTTATAAACATTGCTAACAAAAGAGATACTGTAGTTAGAATCCTAGTATGAATACAAACACGGATAACTAAGAACTTGACTAGAGAACTCATTAAAACTAACTAGAACAAAAAATATTCACAACCGTAATGTCTGTCGTCAGTGTGGGTCATATTTGGTTAAATGTCAGGTAGGAGATTTATTGGTTGTTAAACAGTATGACAAATACATATAACAATAATAAACCTCCTGAAAGGTCAAATCATCTGCTTGATGTGGCCGTGAAAGAACTGCACAACTTGAAACGGCAGGCTTGTTTTATGTGAAATGATTGTTTTATAATCCTGCCTGTAAGACATCAGGCACAATAAAACATATAAATCACTGCGTGCATGCTATCCGTTCATGTGAACAAAAATCTAGATTTGATGCGAGAAGCACTAAAGAGGAGCCCTGTGTTTGTTTTTCAGCCTGCAGATATTCCTAAACCTGCGAGTGCACCTGGCCCAGTCCTCAAAGCCAATTCCCTCAGCAACCTGGAGCAGGAGAAGTCCTCATATAGGTATGTAGTCCTCATTACAGAACCCCAGGCAACAGAGTAGGTGACTGAAGGACAACTTGTAAGATGCAAAGACATCTTTGAATTCGTTCATTGTTGTTTGAGCACCACCTAGTGGAGATAAGTCACTGTGCAGCTCGCCAGGCTTTTGTGCATGTTAGCAGGGTAATTAGGCACCTCATTACTTCCCGCTGTGAGAAAGTCAGCTCTAGTCTCATTACCTTCCCGAACTCCACCCCCTTTCTCAGATATCCATAATGTTGTCAAACATATTTGATAAGTTAATGTCATTGACTTGTCCTTAAGTGATTGTTTCTAACATCAAAACTGAAAAGACCAGAAGGATTTATTAGATGTCTTACATTAACACTCTGTCTAGCAGGTTTCAGGTCAGTCATACTGTCTGCTCCTGCTGTGTAAGTTAGTGCAGCTGTTTTACTTGTTTTCTTTGGCTTCCTCTGCAGAGCTCCTGAGCCACAACAGCCCCATCCTAAACCCCTCGATGATGTAGTGCGCTCCAACCACTATGACCCAGATGAGGACGAGGAGTACTACAGGAAGCAGTTGTCCTACTTTGATCGCCGTAGCTTCGACAGTAAGGCCATGGGCCAGCCCAGTCCTGGTATCAATCGCTTCCATGATCTGCCCAAACCAGCGCAGCTGTCCTACCCATACAACAGGTAAAACCATATGTAATGCCATCAGTATTTGTTCTGTTTTACATCCTAATTCCTGTGCTCCTTAGTCACAGCAGTTGTTGAACTGCAATTGTAGTAGCTGTATTGTTTGTGTCTACCCACTGCAGAGTTGAGTCAGTGGAGAAGGTGAGTCCAGTGGAGAAAAGATATGAACCTCTGCCCCAAATCAGTCCCTCCTCACAGTATGGGCCTCCAGCTACCGCCATCCCACCCAACACGCTACCCAAACTCAGTCCTAATGATGGTAAGCTCTCCAAACTGTTCTGCTTGACTTTCAAACTGTATCACATACTCAGTTAGTGCTCATGAGTATTCCAAGAACACTGAAATATATTACCCTGTTGATGACGTACGCTTAAGTAACCAAGTTAGACTCTGCTTCCTCCAGTAAACATAGTTCTTTATTTTTCTTGATATTTTCTTGACAGGTTTTCTACCATTCACTACTGCTTTTCTTGCTCACATAATTACATTTCCTAAATGTTCTGTAAATGAGAATTTGGTTTCCCTACAAGTAGCAGTGCTTGTTAGTAGCATATAAGTATGTAGTTGATTAGAGACACCAGATGTCCCATTAAAAAAATTTTACTCTATAGTGTTAATTTCTTGGCCTTGTGCATGGGTTACCAGATTGCTAATTAGCCCCTTTTTTATAAATACACACATACATGGCAAAGATTATTAAGAATTTCCACGTTACCTCAGTGCACTGCTTCCTGCTGCATATTTCTATTGGTATGTGTATAGTTTTGTATCGGACTGTCCAAATGTAATAGGCACTAAAAGTAAGTCGTACTATCAGTTACAGGACTCCTTGTTCTTGTTGCTGAAGGTAGTTACTTACTGGCTGTATGTTTGAGGTAGAATGACTTTAGTATTGATCAGATACCTCCATGATGGGATTGCATGAGGAATAAAAATCAAAACATCTTAAGTGCCTAGCCTTTTGCACAGTACTGTAATTCTAGAAAAACAGTCTTTCTTTTTATTCATGGTACCTACCATAGATAAAGTAAGAGCATTGTCCAACCTCCAAGTTCCATTCTGTAATAATTTAATCAAGACTTTAAGTAATAGCATCCTTTTTCACATATTTCCAGCTAACTCCATGCCTGAACCGTTGAGCTCACCCAATCCTAAACCTGAGCTGGCAGCTCTCAGGCCGGTCAGCAGGGATGAACCCACACCAGGCGGTTACCTGCCCCCGAGGGGCATCCCCGACAAATCCCCAGTCAATGGCACTGATACAGCACCCCCAAAAACACTGGGCGCTCCCGCTCCAACTAGCTATAACCGCTACGTCCCCAAGCCTTACACCAGCGCAGCTCGGCCCTTTGAGCGCAAGTTTGAGAGCCCCAAGTTCAACCACAATCTGCTGCCCAACGACACACAGGTGAAGACTGACCTCCTCAGTAAGCCCAGCGTGGTGAGCAACAGTAGTGGGAAACCTCAGCTGTCACCGCAACCCCTCGATCACGACAGCGGCCTGGACACCTTCACACGCACTATGGACAACAGGCCCAAATACCAGCACAATAACATCAACGCCATCCCCAAGGCCATCCCCGTAAGGTAAGACACTCATAAATTTTCATATCAGCATCCGGTGACGTCTTTGAGGGTAATTACTGAGCTGCTGAAAGACAGAAAGAGACTTGTTTGTTCTCAGGGGGTTTGCTCTGGTGTCCTCTGCTATGCATTATTCTCTGCCTACACTGATGTGACTGATGATGCTGACTTCTGTGCCTCCGTCCCTCAGTCCCAGTGCGCTGGATGATGACGACGAGGACGAAGGGCACACAGTGGTGGCCACCGCCCGGGGGATCTTCAACTGTAACGGAGGGGTCCTGAGCTCCATCGAGACGGGTGTCAGCATCATCATCCCCCAGGGTGCCATCCCAGAGAGTGTGGAGCAGGAGATTTACTTCAAGGTGTGCCGGGACAACAGCATCCTGCCCCCCCTCGACAAGGAGAAAGGTCAGTCCTTCACTGCTGTACAGAGATCCTCTGTGTCCTAAATATGTCAAGAACAAGAAGTTACAGTATCTAAGAAAACCTCTGGTAAACTTGAGGTGCTGATGTACTTTAGATAAAAAGTAAACGTAGTAATTAAGGAAGTTTGTGACTTTGTGTTTTAGCACTTGCATTACAAAAGATTTGGGTTGTGAAGAAACAGTTGTGACTCACTACAATTTACAATTTAGGGGATATACAAGCCCTCTGTCTTTGTCTTACTGCAAAGACAGGGGTCAAACAGGTAAAAATCTGCTATTAGGCAGAATTATGTCCATGCTAGCAGTTCTATGTAGAGATTTTTAATTAAAATTTATCACCAAGGGAGTGTACTTATTTAATTAACTTGGCCAGTCAGTTAACAGTTAATTCTCTCTCATGATGAAAGCCAGGCAACAGACCTTTCCTCTTGACTGGGTCATGCATAATCCTTTGTGCTGATAAATTCCTGTGTTTAATTTGTGGAATATAAATCTTCTTGTGTATCCGTGCAGGAGAAACGCTGCTAAGTCCGCTGGTGATGTGTGGCCCTCATGGACTCAAGTTTCTGAAGCCGGTGGAGCTGCGCTTACCTCACTGTGCGTCTATGACCCCTGATGGTTGGTCTTTTGCTCTAAAATCCTCCGACTCCTCGTCGGGTACGCTGTCCTCTCTCTCTGTCCTTTTGGGGGTCTGTGGGCTGATTTTGGTGATTAAAGAGGAGCCTCTATTGGTGTTCTGAATCATTTTAATCATCTCATCTGTTTTCCACATTCCCCTTACTTTTTCATCATGCATGTGCTGTTTGGAGATTTAAGTTACAATTTCCATGCTTAATATGAACTTCCAATATTGGCTATCTTACAATTAGAATTACACTGGTGCTCAAAAAGGTGCATCACTTGGGAATTTCACATTTCTAACCTGTTGCTATATTACAATAAGGAAATAATTACAGGTGGGAATCACAGGGCACCTCACGATACAATACGCGATATATGGCTCACGATACCGATACTATCACGATACTGTGATAATCGATATATTGCAAGACAATATCTATCATCACGATATCTATATATATATATAAATACAAAATGCCTGTAAACTTATCAGTACCGGTGTACTTTACTTTTGCGAGGCAGTTCTTGCTTATGGCATAGTCTTTGTCCAGGTTGCTTGTTCCCTCCATGTTGCGAAAGCCCAAATAGGTCCACACTTTGGATTTAAACGTGGATGGGGCGTCTCTTACGGTAGCGTTGCTGTCCTCCATTATACCTGTACAAACTCTTCTTGGGCCAATTCATTTCCGCTCAAGTCTCCCTCATTCATGTGATAAACGCCACCGTGTGGAGTCATTAAGTAGTGATGCTGGGGAAATGGCAGCTGGCAGGGGAATCTGGCAGGGTTTAGAGCGCCTTATTATATTAATTAAAGTATCGATATATCACTGTATCGATATTTTGTCCCACCCCTAATGGTGAAACATCTTAGAGTTGTGCGAAAAACATAGTTTGTAGAGGCTGTAAAAATGTAAATAGATCTTCCATTTTGCCCCCCAGTATTAAAAACACC
>OMNN01097087.1:20195-31031 GCA_900302755.1 Chromis chromis
TACTTTACTTTTGTGAGGCAGTTCTTGCATATGGCATACTCTTTGTCCAGCTTGCTTGTTCCCTCCATGTTGCCAAAGCCCAAATGGGTCCACACTTTGGACTTAAACGTGGATGGGGCGTCTCTTACGGTAGCGTTGCTGTCCTCCATTATACCTGTACAAACTCTTCTTGGGCCAATTCATTTCCGCTCAAGTCTCCCTCATTCATGTGATAAACGCCACCGTGTGGAGTCATTAAGTAGTGATGCTGGGGAAATGGCAGCTGGCAGGGGAATCTGGCAGGGTTTAGAGCGCCTTATTATATTAATTAAAGCATCAATATTTGGTGCCAGAGTATCGATACTCATATCGCACGAGGAGGGACGACAATATATCACTGTATCAATATCAATATGGAAACTGCCTTTGGCAAAGTTTACACTCGACTTTTTGGTCACAGCCAAAACGACAACTTCTTCTTCTCTGGTGTTGGTTAGTTTGAAGCTTGCTCAAGTAAATGTTCTGGAAAAAAGAAATGAGTTAGACCTAATAGTCTCCCTTAGGTTGAGTGAGGTCCAAGTTTTTATATATAGTCTGCTGTATTGCCAAAAACACTTCATTAATCATGGAATAATGTCGATGTGGCACTTTTCTCCATATGAAAGAAGCACCAAAGATTGTCTCACCAGTCGACCAGTCAACCTGGACACTAGCCCTTAATCATTTTTTGTATTGTTATACTACATTACCAAAAGCACATGTAGACTCACACACTTTATTTGTGTAGTAGATGGATCAGATTGATGTGTTATTAAACCCGGTTTAGGTTTCAGTAGCATTTTATTGAATCCAAATCCACTATGAAAGCCACTTATTAAATCAGAATCCTTTTGAAAGCCTGCCTGAATTTCATTAAGTTTAGATTTTATTATTGGCAGCTAACTACAGTTATAAATAACTGCAACTCAGAGTTTCAGCTTAGATCTGTAATCAGTTCTTGTTGTTGGGCAAGTTTACAGTGGTAGCTACTCAATAATTTAACATGAACTCTAATTATGCTACCCTAATTAACAATCACAATCTGTAGCTCCAATCTGCAGCATTTATGAAATGTCCATTTGTTTGATTGATATTGTTTTGACACTGAAAGAGCAGCTGTAACATTCTGACTTATTTATCACAACTTCATTCAAGTATTAAAGGTTAAAAGCTGTGCTGTTAATGAGCTCTAAACCAGTGGTTCTTAACTGGTGGGTTGGGACCCAAAAGTGGGTCGCGAAGCCATTTTTAGAGGGTTGCAGAAGCATGCCCCCCCCAAAGAAAGTAGTGGTATAAAGTCTTTTATTTTAAAGGATGTGTTTCTTATGACACAGTTTGCTTTCAATAGCAGGATATTAACTGGTGGTGACACCAGTAGTTGCCCACTATTAACCTCTAGATTTTGCTCTGCCAGATTATTGGAAAAATTTATGCTAAAACCTGCCAAAAATAAACCAAAATGTGCTCAGAATCTGTCAAAAATGGGCCAAAATATGCCAAAACTCGGCAAAAGTGTCCAAATATACCAAAATGAGCAAAAAAAAAGCCAAAATTTTCCCAAGCTGTATCAAAATGTGTCGAGACTACACCCAATGAACCATAATTTGTTAACAGGAACAGCAAACTTCAAAAATTTTGGGTTGCGATCATCATTAATAGAGACATAGTGGGTCCTGAGGCTGGACCAGTTGAGAACTGCTGCTCTAAACATCGATTTGCTGCATCAAAAGTTGAACAGGGGCAGTTTACTGTGCTGTGATCAGCTGATCCTTTCTCTAAAGAAGAGTCACCCTCTTGTAGTGATGCATCTTTGGCAGAGCACAGTCAGCTGCTTGGAGAGAGCACATTAAGCAGCAGACAAGAAATTAACATCAGTGAAAGCAACAGGCTGTAAACGAGATGCTACTAAAATTACATGCACGTGTTTGAGACCGTTTTTTTTTCCCCCCTCATGAAAACACCCAGGAGATATTTTGCAGAACCAAAATGGAGCTACAAAAGTGCCTTCACTTTGACAGCCTCATAGCTGCAAGACAAGGTAAATATCCAAGACAAATAGAAAAGGACATGATGACACTTTGCCGTATGTACAGTTAAGATTAGAGACCAGGATGTCGCTGGGAGACAGCGACGTGACCGTATGTACAAATGCATTTAAGCAGATTTGTACATCGACCAAGCTTTGGAAACAGTAAGGACATATGCTGCTATCATGCCAGACACTAGCGCTACAGTGTGTTTGTCTTCAGCAGGCACAGCAGCCGAGCAGTGTGGGTGTGGAACAGTAGCAGAAGAAATTGAAAAATATGCTACTTTTACTGTGTGTGGAGACTTGAGTACGCACACAAAGCTTAGCTGGTGTTCAAACAAACCTAATTCTCCTGTCACTCCTCAGTTCCTGGAATCCTCGGCAAGTGACGATAATAAAATAAGGTAATATGCTGGTGTATCATTGCTTCCCACTGTTGTTTTTCAGTGATTAGCTGCTCCTCAGTCCTACTCTGAAAATGCTGTATACATGTTAATTTCAGTCCTTAGTTTCTGTTCATCTTATTTTTTTGGTTGCACTTTACGAATAACAGAAAACAAGCTTATGTGGTGTAATGATGTAGTTTTACTTTTGTTCTACATAGTTGGGATCTCTTACTGTTACTGTGGCGTGGCTAATTTTTTTGCTTGTGACACTGCTATAGATAAACCCTGGTTATTAAAATGAGGTGTGCATCATCAGGTACTCGAAACAGTAGGCATGCATGTGTACCCATCGGTGAAGGGTTCATTCTCAGCAGTAACTAAGGTCTTTATCTTTATCTCTTTCCACACCACCATCGATTGTCAAAATATATAGCATCTGCTGATACCAAGTCTCAATCTGATGCCATTTGCTGGATAATACGCACTTCAAGTATTGTTGTTCCACCAGTTGGAGCCTCTTACTGTTTAGTATTGTAGAGTAGGGGTAGGAATCACAGGGTACGTCACGATACGATATATCGCACGATACTGCGATAAACGATATATTGCAAGACAATCGCATAACGATACATCACGATATCTATAACTTAAAAATACTAAATGACTGTAAAAAAAGTTAAATTAAGACACGGGGACTTTTGCATGCCGGTGAAGTGGTGCAACAATGCCCAGTAAAATAACTGCTAGTGCTAACCAAGCGCAAAGACACCAGTGTATACCCTCAGTTACTGTCGTTGCTTCAGGCACATGCTCAAAGCAGCAGTGGGAATGATGTGATGATATGGTTTCCCAAGCATTTTTAAAACACCTTTAAAAAAAGTTAAGTTTTAGTTCTGTTTGCGTGTGAATGAGGCACAAAAATAATGGAGACTCTTTAGCATTAGCGCGGACAAAGCCTGAGAAATATTAAATTAATACTGGTTCTGTTGTTGTGTTTTTTTAGATTGCTTTATTTGACTTGCCCTGAGAATGTTGTAGGTCCCAGTTAGGTGAGGTTTTGCCTTATTTAGCCAGACTCCTGTCTTCAGTGCTGCTTTTTCCCCCCTCCAACATCCCTTTTAGGTTTAAGCAGCAATTACAGGTAGGAGCACATATGTTCTTTCTTCACCTTGACATACACAAACTTACACGTCTATTTTCACTTGCGTTAGTTAATTAGATCTTTTCTAAGACCTGTGTGGTTCTCGGGTCTCGATTGACATTCATGGCGGGACACCTTTTCTCTTCTTTTTAATCGCACAGGTCCACCCACATTCACCCTGAGAAGCGGCCTAATGATGCAGAGTAACTGTGAGCGAGCGCAGGGGCCTTTAAAGCCTCCCACTTTCATCTATCTACACTTGCTCCTCGTTCCTGAAATAGATTTACAACCTGAGAGCAGAGATTATAGTTGCTCATTAATGTCATGGCAGCAGCAGGTAGGCACAGCATTTGGTAAACTGCTGTCCCTCAATCCCACAAAAGTATAATGCTTGAAATGCATCTGCATGTAATTGACTAAAAGGATGTTAATCATGCTATACCAGCATGCTCTTGACTGAAGTGGGGCTTATGAGTTAATGCTTTGATTTACCAACCGACTATCGTCTGGAATTACAAGAGGCAAAAGTCTATGATGCACAATTACGGTTCTCAAGACGCCTCTTTGCAGAGCTCTTTAAGTATGACATATGGAGGATATACTTGACAGTTTGATGGGGAAATTGATTTCAGCCTCATCCCGGTGCTTAGTACTCAAAGGTGTATAACGTGGCAAAGCACCAAGAATGAAGTGGAGCAAAAAGTTGGCAAAGAACAATCAAGATATCCAGAGATGTGTTCAATGCTACACTCTAAAACTTGACTTTTGCCTTCTCCTGTTAATTGGTCTAATAGATTAGCTGTCTTTAGTTTACCTGGCAGGTGGATACAAACCCATAAAACACATTTATGCAAGTAAAGCAAATAGCTCAAGGTCCAGCCCACATCTCAAGGATTGAAGTGACAGTTTCACACACCGGTGAGTTGAAGACAAACTGCAGTTCCTCTAATGACCACTTGAGGCTGCCTCCAAAAGTGAGTCGATCCCCATAGACCCCCATGTTAAAATGTCCAGCTTTACAGCAGAAATAAACATGTGTACAGTCTGGTGCATGAAACGGTTTTGGGCTATAAAGCTAATTTTCTCATTCATGACAACTTCACAGGGGGTGAATTTTTATACGACTCACCCATTCAAATTGTATTAAGGCTGAAAGTTATGTATAGTTTGGGGCGTTGCTACTTTGAGCAAGACTCAGTTCCATGCACGCTCCACGTCTTTCCTCATTTTTGGATTATCCGCACCTTCAAAACCACTCTATACAGTGATGTGTTGTGTTCTTGAGGTTGGGTTTTAGTAGCATTTCATTAAATCGGAATAAAATACCAAATCCACCCCTTAAATTAGAATCCTTTTAAATTAGGCAGTGGTGGCCTAGTGGTTTGTGAAGCGAACTTGTAACCGGTGGGTAGCCGGTTCGAGTCCCCGGACTGGCAAGAAGTTGAGGTGGGAAAGTGAGAGCGACCGCTTGTCCCAGTCACCACCACTGTGGGCCCTTGAGCAAGGCCCTTAACCCAGGACTGCTACCAGGGCGCTGCACCGCGGCAGCCCACTGCTCCTAGTATGTATAGTTAAGGTTAACTTTGAATAGGATGGGTCAATGCAGAGAAGGAATTTCCCCAAGTGGATCAATAAAGGTTAGCTTTTGTAATTAGCAGATATTCAGAGTTTTAATCAACTGTTGTTTGGTAAGAAGCCAGACGTGCTACAGTCTATAGTGGCAGCAGCACCAATAATCAATCTAAATTATGCGAGCCTAATAAATTATCCCAATCTGTACCTACAGTCTGCAGCAGTTATGAAATGTTGCTTATTGATTCATGTTGTTTTGACGCACTATCAATCAATAAGCACAGTATCCATCCATCTTATATGCAGTCAAGATTGATTTTTAAAGGTTGCCAAAGATACCTCATTGGAAATACAGTCAATGCTCGGACTTTCTTATGAATTCACCAGTGGTTCGTGGACTCTATCGCAGTTGTGTTAAATCATTTAGTGAGGGACTTAGCCGGTGAGATTACCACTTTAACATCAAGATTTCTAGAGGCAGACTGTACATGGTGAAACAGTGAGCAACTGGAACAATCTTGTGAACAATCTTTTTCTGTAACTCCGATCGGCTTCTTGACATTGAGCCACTACTTCTGCAGCTAGAAAAGGAAAAAACGGCAATACAACCTGGAATTTAAATATTTATAGTGTTTCTTTGTCTGCCTTTGATGCAGTAAAACCAAAAACATGAATGTGCTCTAAGATTAAATGACGCATAAAGGCACAAAAAGGCTTATTTTCCTCGTGAGTTTCTTGTGGTTTCATTTGGTTGTTTATAGTGATAGAGTCTTTAGTTAATACCTGTTGTGAATCGCTCTTTATTGTGCCAGCCATGTGACATGTGCTCCTCTCTCTCTCTCTCTGTGTTGTTAACTTGTGTCCATTTAAGTGTGTCCCCAGTCAACCCTTTCCACCGCTGGCTGACTGATGTAGCTGTAGCCTAATTTTAGTTTATGAGGTGTGGGACCGCTGGGTGCTACCCTAGCTGCCATTTTAGATGAGGAGGCTGGGAACAGTGTCCCTCACGGGGCTCCTATCTATCGTAATTATCTCATCGTCAGGGGTTGGACAAGGGGGCTCGGACCTCGCTGACTTCCTTCAGCTCCCCCTCGGCTTCCTCACGTGCACACTCACACGTCCAGGAGCTCGGAGGCCCGGCGTGCGCGCTGGCATGGCCTTACAGTACCTCAGCTGCTCATTGGACGGATCTCATCCCGCTGAGGAAAAAGTTATCTAATGCATACTGTTGAACGCGGTGAGATCTAGGCTAACGTCAGACAGGACAGCACAACCCAATTAATCCAAATTAGAGATGTGAATTGTCCTCTCTGAATCATTTACAAATATATATAACATTTCTTTGAGATTTGGTTTAGTATCATTAAATGAATCTGGACCGGGTGCAGCCTATTTACACTGTTCTCTGTGGGTTGTGTTCCTGGCGGCTCGCCCCAGCCTCAGTTCTTAATTTACACTGGAAATGTGCATCTGTATTTTCATTCCCCCGACGAGATGTGCGCGTCTGTGGTGCAGGCCCCTGTTGGACACCACAGATGGTGGAGGGTTTGATGAGGTTAGTCCCTTTTTTTTGTACATCAGTGAGTGTATTGACCCGGCCTGGATGCGGCGTAGCACAATAGTCTTTTGTGTTGGGACTCGAAATGATTTAATTTCCGAAATAGCTTAAAAATGTCTCACAATAAAATGTCTATCAGTGGTTATTGATCATTTTAAGTGACCTATTTTTATTAAAAACAAGCAAAAAAAGGAGGTTTATCTTGAATTTAACCACTTATCCATTATCAAATTTTATTATTAACACAACAATGAAAAACATAAATAAATAAATAAGGATATGCAAGCAAGTAACATCAGCTGTTCCAATTTTCTCAGTTGGTCGCATCAGCACATGTTTTGGCCGTGGTTGAATTTAGTAGTTTTCTTCTTCACTGGCTCAGTTGCAGCCTGCATCCTCATCATCAGGTGTGTCTCGAGTCGGGAGCCTTCCCTCTCTAACAGCAAGAGGCTCCACTTATTCAGTTTTTTAAAATAATCAGCTATAGACTGCTTTATCTTTGCAACACAGTAATGGGTAAATGGATTATTTCACACATTAGCTACCAATGTTGGCTGGTGGGGAATCAGAACAGCCTAATGGGGCTATCTGAGATTTTAAATGGTGGTACATGACCATTTGGTTCCCATCTGTGCCCTGCTTTGAAACTCGCCTTACATTAATAAGGTTCAATAAATGAACATTAAAGAAACGCTTGAATTTAGTAAATTAAATGTTTTGTAAATGTTTGGCGACCACGGTGAAGCCACTGCACTGTGTTGAGGTGATATCACAGATTGGGGCAGTGGTGGTCTAATGGTTTGTGAAGCAAACTTGTAACCGGTGGGTCGCCGGTTCGAGTCCCCGGACTGCCAAGGGGTTGAGGTGGGAAAGTGAGAGCGACCGCTTGTCCCAGTCACCACCACTGTGGGTCCTTGAGCAAGGCCCTTAACCCCTGACTGCTCCCCGGGTGCTGCACATCTGCAGCCCACTGCTCCTAGTATGTATTAACTATGAATAGGATGGGTCAAATGCAGAGAAGGAGTTTCCCCAAGGGGATCAATAAAGGGTAGATTATTATTATTAGGTCCCCAGTCCTTGCCAGCCAAGGTGTGGTTGGCCCAGACGTCTACAGACTAGCGTACCTTGGAAGACCTGCACAGAAGCTACCGTTGGGGTTGAAGGGGCTCAGTTATCAAGGGATACAGTTGATTGAACCAAACATTTTGTTGCGTGCATTAGTGGTGGTTTGGATCAAAAGCAAGTGAAACTATCAAACAATTTTCAATAAAGCATCTGTCACCGATATTAGGGATAGTAATCATTAAAGAAAATGTATTGTAGAATAGGTGTAGTACCTGGCTCTGACCGTTTACCACTGTGGCAGCCCAAGGAAGCGACGACTTGAACTACTGAAAATTCAATGTTGTCAAGCAGAGAGCTTTGTGAGAGTTTAGCGCCAACATGAGAAAGTCTTCTGTGGCGCTCAATGCCTGCTACCCAGAGCAGTGAGCTGATGTACACTATTATAGCATCACTAAGGGCTAGTGGCTGAGCCTATTACTGTTTACCACTGTGGCAACCCAAGGAGGTGGTCACTCGGTCTAGTGGTGGCAAGCAGAGAGCATTGTGGGAGTTTAGCTAGTAAAGTTCCACCATGAGAAAGTCTTCTGTGATGCTTAATGCCTGCTACCCAGAGCAGTGAGCTGATGTACGCTGTTATAGCATCACTAAGGGCTAGTGGCTGAGCTTCTTACGGCAACCTGGGGAGGTGGTCACTCGGTAGCAGTTCATTGTTGGCAAGCAGAGAGCATTGTGGGAGTTTAGCTTATAAAGTGCCACCATGAAAACGTCTTCTGAGGCGCTCAATGCCTTCATGAGCTAAAGCACGCTATTATAATGTCTGTAAGGGCTAGTGGCTGATTGTCAACGCTCGTAAAGCATCACTGTAGTCACTGCAGTTTCATTAAGACACGGAGTGATGTTCACTCTTATTGATTAATTGAGTATTGATTGACAAGGCTGCCGATTATGAGTTAGGAAATCTATTCAAAATTTGCATCCCTTGCCAGTATATATCGCTATAATTCCATTTCCGAGGCCGTAATATTGGCATGTTGTCTAATTTTCTCGTTGGTGCACCATCTCTGTTGAGCATCTTTTATTGAATATCCATGTAGGGGTGAAATTAGCTCCTATTAGCTGCTGTATAATTGCGTGTCCTTCCTGAATCACTCTGTGTTTTCATAATGACAGCCTTCATCTGTGTTTGTCATGTCAGGGGGAGGACTGCAGCCCACCCAGTTGGTCGTTTTCTGTAACCCCTGTTGATGTTGTTCCTGATCTGTGTTCCCCCACATCAAAAGCAGACATCCTCCTGCTGCCTCTCCAGTCAGCCTCTGTCACACACAGCTGTTTCACTCTTCTATCTCTGCCTGCCCACCACTGTTCTGTTTTATCTCTTTTTCTTCTCATGTCACATCTTTCTGTCTCTCACCTCTTCCTACCTTCGTATCCGGCTCTTACTTTTACCTCGCTGGTTTTGATTTTTTTCCCCCTGCCTCGCTCTTATCTCTCACTTTCTGTTTTGTTCTCCTTTTTGTCATCTCGCCGATCAACATCCAGCTGATTTATCCCTAGGAGGAAAATTGATGGTTTCTGCATGAAATGTAGGACCTCAGTCTGCAGGGTGCTGAGATACACAAACACACTCATGCAGGTTACGACAATAAAACTTGTGGTGATTTTTAGAGACAAAATTACAGAAATGCAAACAGTACCGTGTGTGATTGTTCTGTTTTTTAATTTGCTGCTGATTTTCTGTATATCTGCAGCCCAATAGGGTGAAAAGACCTGCTAATCAAACTGCAATCACACCTCGGAGTATTCCCATAATGACTTAATAGCGGCTGAGCTCTAGACTATACATAGTATGTCACGTTCTCGAGTGCGCTTCTCGCTCTCAGTTTTGCCTGACACATTTGAGGCTGACGTAAGGGGGGGCCTATATTTGGGTGGTGTCATCAACAATATTACAGTTTCCTGTCGGGACGCCCCTCCCCTCGCTGAGCTGGATATCTCGCGTGACGATACACGTGCAGGTGTGTCACATGAATCGGGCCTGTGTGTTTGAAGACGAGGAGTACAGTGCGGATCCAGACCGTTTCAGGGCCAAGTGCAAGATAAAAGTAGACTTAATGGAAAATTCCACCCTCAGATACGTTTTAGCTGTCAGAGATATTCGACCCGTGTTGCTCGGTCCCACCCAGGGATTATTCTATGATGATACGGTGCACCCTTATTCTCTCGGCCGGCTCCATCCACCAGTGTCTCACGGCTTCTACCGTATATATTACAGCTTCAGTGCAGTCTGGCTCAGTGAGGCTGCTTTTAGAGGAGCTAGTATCTCTGTTAGGGCTTTGCTTATCGGATTTTTTTCCAGGGCTGATGCCGATTATTAATAATTAAGGGGAAACCGATACACTTGTGCAATAGAAATGAAAATCTTGCCAGTATTTGCTCATTTATGTTTTACTTGTTTATTTAAAAGAGAATATTTCAACATTTTTCTTTGTCTTTTAAAAAATTACAGTACAGATAATCGAAAAAATGCTGAATACCGGATCCAATAATTAACCACTAATACCTACATCTTTTCCTATTGCTGTTTTCCTATTGCTGCCAGTAGCCGTGTTTCCATATATAGTGCAGCAGATAAGTGAAGCTATCTTTCAAAATGTGATACAAGCATCACACTTGGCACAAATACTCCTTAGAAGTTATGTTTTGAAAAAATACGCTGGCCACCTGAAATTCCAGATTTCATTTTTTGCGTATAAATTGCCTATTTTACCATAGATTCTCACTACAGTAACCGATTTAGTTGATCTTTGTGTTAAAAAGTAGGTTCTCAAGTATGAGGAATCCAAAAATACAACTCTAAGATCTCTTTGGAGCTTCTTTCTACCATCTCTAGCCCAAAACAGTGAAAAATTAACAGGGAATACGACATCTGCAATGATATGAAACAACATTTTATTAAGAGTGATACATGTACATCTACAACACGTATTTCTATTGAACCCTAACCCTAAGACCTACTGCACTACTATAGCATTATGTAGGTTAACCACAGTTCTGTAATTTTGATCTG
>OMNN01097091.1:0-16065 GCA_900302755.1 Chromis chromis
GACTGGCAAGAGGTTGAGGTGGGAAAGTGAGAGCGACCGCTTGTCCCAGTCACCACCACTGTGGGCCCTTGAGCAAGGCCCTTAACCCCTGACTGCTACCCGGGCGCTGCACCATGGCAGCCCACTGCTCCTAGTATGTATAGTTAAGGTTAACTTTGAATAGGATGGATCAAATGCAGAGAAGGAATTTCCCCAAGGGGATCAATAAAGGTTAGATTATAGATTATTATAGATTATTATTATTATCCCTTTGAACTCTAAAACCCACTGGCAGGTTTAAACAGTATGCTATCTTTTGAACACAATTACCTCTGAATTAATTAACACAAATTCTCAGTGACAGGAATTGTAAAAAGAGAAAGAATTGCCAGATTTCCAACTCCCCGGCGGTCCTTGAGCTACTTATCTGTGATGTGTCATTCTGACGGGAAACAAATCTAAGCGTACTTCTTTGAAATCGCTTCATTATACATGTCTCGTTTACAAATTTGCCAAAAATAAGCTGTTGGTTCAAACCAGATTTTGTGAAAAACAAAAGAAATCTGCGCTACTGAAGTCCTTAGTAACACTGCTGCAACAAACAAGTCACGTGACAAAAATTCAGGGACTTTTCGGCTGAACTGCAGGCAGTGTTTACACAGAGCAGATAGGAGACAAAAATGTACAGTTTTGATGCAATTATATTATGTAAAAAAAAACTAAAAATCTGCACTCCTTGAAGCCAGTGGTGACTCAGCTGTGAGCACATTTCAAAAATTCACGGAATATTTGGCCAGACTAGGTTGAACTGCAGGCAGTGTTGACACCAAGCAGATACATCTGCTTGGTGTCAACACTGGTGTCAACACTGTAGCACCTTGGGGCACCTAATATTACATAATATTGTATGTATTGATTTTAGGTTTGTTCAATCGTTTGGAAAACAAATAATCAAAGAAATATGATTTTTTGAAATGATTTATGACATTATAACTTTGCTATACTGCACAAAAGACCGTTTATGAGTACTAGCTATGGTTCTGCTGTTTCCATAGAGATGCAGGACTTTATATTGTAGAGAAAAATGAGTCCACAGTGAGTAAAAATGTGACAGGCGAGGAAATTAAACTGCTTGGAGGGTTAAGCTAGCAGGTAAACATAGCTGCTAAGCACCATTGTGTTAGCATTATCATTGTGAGTATGTTAGGATGCCGTTATTAGCATTTAGAATTAAATGAATAATTAATTCACACTGTCTGTCTATGTTTATTTGTTTATATAGTATCTGGTTGTCCTTTGGGTGTTGCTCAGTTAATTTGAAAACAAATCATTTTAAAGAAAGATGGATATGGGGCTTTTAACATTTATTCATCTCATCTGATAAATATTACTGTTTGTTTTTTAACCAGCCCCTGGTCTCCCGTTATTTTTGCAAAAGGGGCCCCTAGGCAAAACAAATTGAGTATCTGTTGCTGCAGATTTGGAAAACACTAGTTGACAGATTTTGGATGAATCGATAGAGCCATTTATCTATAAAATGACAAGAATATGTGAAAAGTATGTACAGTATCACACGTTTGTAGCATCTTTAGTTGGACGATGAAAGCAGGAAATCCTCACATTTCAGAAGTTGGAGTTTCTGTCGAAGGTAAACATGCAGAACACAAAAAAACGTATTTAAAAGCTTCCCATCCTTTGGCTTCTTGACATATTTATCACATAGTTTGAACAATGTTGTTGGCGCTCTGCTATAGTGCGACTCTATTATGTTAATAGCCTGCAGTGAATGTTAGAGTTTCCATAGTTTACCGTGCTGTCAGAGTGACCTTGTGGGATGTTGGCATATTGACAAGCATGCTGGCTGACGGCGTAAGTGGTGGAACATGAATGATGATACGAAATATAAGACATGACATCTGACCTACGCCTAAAAGTGGGTGTTTGGCTGTAGGTGTGCGTATGTTTTTGCTCGAACTAGTGATTAAATTGCGTGCAGTTTACCAGAGATTGAGAGTGCATGCGTGCATCAGGTATAAGTAGTTATGGATTTTTTTTTTTTTTAAAGGATGTATAGCAATCAGCTAATTCTCATGATTTCCCTTCTGTGTGTTGATGCAGAGCTTGTGGGTGGAGAGGACGACTCTGACTCTGGTGCAGAGTCTACCAGGCATCTCCCGTTGGTTCGAAGTGGATAAGAGAGAGCTGGTGAGTGCGACGAAACAAACATGACGACATAAATACAACACACATTCATCTCTCGCCAGGGACGCTGTAATACACTTTTATTTTGCAGGTTGCAATTTAGAGCACCGCCAGCCAATACCTGAGTATTGATCCGAGTCATTACGCTGAACAACAATAATGACCGAGGTCATAGGTTTGGGGCTATTGGACCTTTAATTTCCTCCACTGGATAGATTGGATGTCGTGCTAAAAATCAGATTGCATTGCTTTGATTGCCAACATGAATGGGTTTCTGTATTGGGAATTTATTTTTATTTTTTTGGGCCTGGAATCACATATCATATTCGATACACTGTGTGTCACATAAATCCCCTAAAAAAAGCTTCTTTTTTTTTGTCTTGGATCTTCTCATTCAGGTCTCTGAGAAGTGGGTGGATTTTGAATGCTGTTTTGTCCGGCGTATGCAAAACAAAACACAGCGTCTGTCTCTGATGGTCTAAGCGCTTATTTTTCAGTTCACAGCCGCTGAGCGTGGTGTGAAATTGTGGATTGTAAAGCCAGTGTTACTCCATGATGGTTATGCTGTGCAATAGCATATAAAATACAGAGCTGGCGAAAGCTCTATTAGCGAAAGGATTAGGCTTTGTGTGAGACAGAAAAGAGAGAGAGAAAAAGAAATGCAGGATGGAGGGTTGTGCATGCATGGGGATGTGCAAAACTGACCTGATACTAATTATGTAGGAAATATTACAGCCATAGTTTCCTTACAGGGTGCTGCAGTTGTTTTCATATTAGCGGTTGATCAGTTGCGATAAATCCAAAGATAATTATCACCCTAATCACTGTGGAGCATTTTAGCATCAATCCGGTAATTATTTAGATTTTTCATGGCCCACAACTCCACTGCTTTAGTTTAGTCTCACTGCAAAGACAAAGAAGACAGCAGTTTTTAGTGAACAGCCTCTAAAAATCCTCAAACAGCACATCAACAGACTCGCTGGTGAACATAGTGGAGCATTTAGCTGCTAAACAGGCTGATATTTCCCTCAGGAATTGCAAGGGGACCAAAAACAGAGTAAATATCGGATGTCAAGCTGACAGAAACTCAATTCCAGATGAATGCTAATATTGCTAAGTCTGCTGGATGTGTGGATAAGCTGCAGCTAAATAGTTCACCATATAAAAGGTGAATGATGTCATGGCAGATTTAGTGTTTATAGCTTTTTTCCCCCCACTAGCTCCATTTTGAACCCCCAAAAATCAGGTAATTCAAATTCCTCCATAATAACACATGCACCTTTTTAAATATTCAGCGATTTTTTTTTGATTCAGGTCTCAAGGTGGAAGTGTGTAAATGTTACTGCATTTTCCAGAAATAATAAATGTATTAAAATGAAAATATGTGCCCTTTTGAAGCGCCATTTCCTTGCAAGATTCATTTTGTATATTTCCGGTAGGAAAACATTCAGAATCGATCAAAGTTTTGGAGTTAAAGCCGGCAATTTAGCAATGCACTTTTGAGAAATCTGTGAGAGACGCATAAAATAGTGAAAATGAAAGCGTCGCAGGAAGAAATCTAAGATTTGTAGAACTTAATATGGTCTAAACTGCTGGATCCTTCACTGTAATGCAGTTCAGTAGCTTTTTTCTTATTACAGTGCACCCACCTTGTTAAATTGCCGCCGTTTAACACACTTTTTTAATATAAATGTGCAATCTCCAAGCCCCAAACCGAGATAACCGACTGTAGCTTCCCGACTTCAGAGAGCTCCCTTTAGAGCTAAATAAGAAAAGCTATAACAAAAGTGTTTCTCCAACCTCTTCCGTTTTCGCAGGTGGAGGTGAGCCCGCTGGAGAATGCCATCGAGGTGATCGAGAACAAGAACTTACAATTGCGCACATTGATCACCCAGTGTCAGAGCCGGCAGATGCAGAACATCAACCCCCTCACCATGTGCCTCAACGGGGTCATCGACGCCGCTGTCAACGGGGGGCTGGCTCGCTACCAAGAGGTATGGATGGGCCGACGGAGGATGAGGTTGGAGGGTTTTAGAGACCGAGGCAGGAGCGAGAGGCAGTGACATATGGATTGCCTAATGATGCATGAAGGTGGGTTTAAGCGGGGGAGATGTATGGACAGGGAGCGTTTTGCGGAGGGAGGAGCTGCATGAACAGATGGATGGATGGACGCACGAATGGCTGGGTGAAGGTTTGACCGAGTGGAGGCTGGGAGCGGGAAAATGAGATGGATGGTGGAGGGGGGGGGTGATGCAGGAGTGGGTTGGATGGATGGCGAGTTTCACTCAATGGATGGAAGGATGGATGTGGGGGGAAAGAGGGGTCGGGTCAAAAAAATGTCAGATAGAGGAAGGGAGGTATGGAGAGATGGATGGCTAATAACAGCTTAATGAATGAGGTGGGAGTGTTGGTGCAGCTGCTGTATTATAAACTCAAGTGGTAGCAGGCAGATGCACAGATCGGTGGATTTTCATCTCCTGCTGCTTCTCCAGGAGAGGAGACGATCGCAGCATGACAGTACAGTCCGATTTGTTAACCGTGTGGAGCTCAATCGAAAAAGACAGCTAAAAAATCTCCTCAAGAACATGTTTTTTGTTTTTTTTTACCCTCCATGACTTGTTCTGTGTTGCATAGCAACCACAGCGAGCATACATGTGGGAGAACTTGCATGTTTGTGTGTGATTCGGGGACATGTACTGTATGTACACGAGTGAAGAGCCTGTCTCTGAGCACAAGTAGCCTATTAAGGTTTATAGGAAGCTGATAAAGCTACAAAGGTCAGTGTCAATGAAGCTTTCTCTTTTCCATTTGTTAAAAAAATGAAAGCTTCTAAAATACTTACAGGGCTTTGATACATTCTTTGCAGCCTCATGTATATATTCCCATGCATATAAATTGCATCCCCGCTGGTGTAAATTGACCACCCACTGCTCCGAATCATTTGTAATTTGTATTTTCAACAGCACACACAACAGAAAGTGACATGTATTTCGATAATTTTGCCCGAGCCGGACACAGACGAGGCTTTTTTCCCCCCTTCTCCCTACAGCAAACACATCGCCGCCACTAACAACGCTCATTTTTCACGGCAGAATATATCACACGCGGTACCCCCACGGACTGCGCCTATAAATCTATTAATTTGCCCGCGTAATGCCGATTGACAGCTGTGGAGGTTTTGCTGAGCTACAAATGAAGGAGAAATTGTCATTATTAATATTCAGATTTATTGCTTTGGTTTGAGTTGGAACCCTTGAGGGGGAATGCTGTCTGATTTATTTCCCACCCCTCCTCCCTCCCCTCAGCGTTCCATCTCTAATTGGACTTTTCTAATGATTAACTGAGCCACTCCATGGCGATGGTCTCGCTCCCCCCGCAGCCCGACGAGAAATTTCCATCATTTGTGGAAGAGTATTGATTATTTTCGCCACTTTTTTTTTTCCAGGAGGTGGATGGAAATACCTGCTGGAACACTGTGCTTTGGAAGTTTCAACCATAAAACTGGTGGATATTTGGCTATAAAGAGTGATAATGTTGCAATGGCATATTAAATATTGTCCATCTGTGCTGCACAGTTTAACACGAGAGGAATGTATATAAGCTATGTTGATAAAGATTGCTATCTCAAGATGTTTGTCTGACTTTATTGAGGATTTATAGCCTGCATGCTTCCTTTGATGGGGATCTATGATTGTGAGCAAACATATTTGAGGCAGCCTTGAGCATCTTTTCTCTTTTACTGTCTTTTTGGTGATCGACAGCTGTGTCCTTGAGAGAAGAGTCATGTTGATCTTTTTTTGTAAACTCCCCCTTTTACTTTTAAAAGAAAATTTCCTTCTGGGCCAGATATGAAAGCAGATTGCGAGCAGGGTCGCTCATCGGCTTGTGCACCCCCTGATGCAGATTGAAAGGGATTTACCATAATCTGTTGACACATCACAAGTGTTGATGGCATTGTAAAAGAGCGGGAGGGGACCTGGCATTTAATGTATGGACGTGACGGAAACAGTTATCGTCATTCAAAGCAGATCGGGGCGTTTATTTTTTTTTTTCATCTTATCAGTTTCTCCTTTGAGTTTGTGAAGGAAACGTCTGGGAAAGTGAATAGAAAGCACAGTCTGTAAGAAGTGCAGCGTTTCTGAAGAGACATGATCTGTAACAGGAAGCAGTGACATGAATGAAAGTGATATGAAAAGAGTCCTTTTTTAAAAATCTGAGACCAAATTGGCTCCTAAATCAAAGTAAAATCAGCCCTTTGATTCCGCTAACATTCATTTGGCGCAGTGTTTTTTTTTTTCTATTTTTAGCCAATATGTGTGTTTTTTATTCTGGTCCTTGAACTTGATATTAATATCACAACACAAAAACCCAGACAGGAGCATTACGCCCCATTTGAGTGGGATGTTAGTTTACTCTGTCTATTTGCTCGGTTTTCCTGCATATTTTTAAGGATTTAGCAAATAAACGTGTGGACAGTAATTCACTGTGTCAGGCCAGCTGGGATTCAGGTAACGCTGCAGTGCAGAAAGCCTACCGCCCCAGCTCCCGGTGTATGCATAACAGATGTTCTGCATTTTTGTCTCCATGCAGGCCTTTTTCGTGAAGGACTACATTATGAATCACCCAGAGGATGGCGAGAAGATCGGGCGACTGAGAGAGCTCATGTTTGAACAGGTTAGAAGTTTCAAAATGCAAAGGCACGACAAAATCATCCTTTTAATTTTTAACTCTCTAAGTCCCCCAAGAAGTTTTAGGGTGATTTTTCTTTGCTCCTGTCACATTTTGACTCTTTTTTCAGGTCATTTTTACTGCAATATAAAGTCCTGCACCTCTATAGAAGCAGCGCAACAATGGCTAGAAATAGAGAGAACTCAAAAATAACCTTTGTGCAGTATGACACAGTTATAATGTCATAAATCATAACGAAGACAAAATGAAAGTTAAATTTCCTTGATGATTTATTTTCAAAAAATTCAAAAGATCTGTAATCAACTTGTACCAAGAGGTGTTACAAATATTAAAAACGAAATGTGGGCTCCTCATACTATACATATTTTACATTTTTAATATGTGTAAACACCGCCTGCAGTTCAGCCGAGTTCTGCCAAAAAGCCCCTGAAATTTTGCCACATGAAACTGAAACTTTATTGATCCCCAAGGGGTAATTTTGTGTTTTTATTTACAGAATCTGTTATTTTTGGCAGATTTTCAAATGAGACATGCAGAATAAAGCGGTTTTGAATAAATACCATCATTTTAAGCGTAGATTTGGTTAAGAGTTCCAATGTCCATCTGAAAGGTAATAGTTGGACATTTCTCTCTGATAAATGGTGTCATTTGGCATTTCTTTTTAAATAACACACCTTTCAATCCAACCAGTGGGTTTTAAGGATTAAGAGGTTAGATTATCTGTAGGGGAACTTAATGAAAAGAAATCACATCAATTTCTGTACCTCAATATGTTTTCCCTTATCACCAACTGATGCTAATATATCAGGGATAAATTAATATTGGCCAGTGTATCAGCCCGGGCAATTTGTCATTCTGGCTTTAGTTCCTGTATCAGGTGACATGAACTTAATATTGCCGATATGGCCCATAATTTCTATCTAATCTATCATATTGCATTCACAAGTAGTTATTGTTAAAACATAGCAGAAAGAGGCTCTGAGTGTCATCATAGATGATATCACTTTCAATAAGGAGAGATAATTTGGAGGTAAAGAGCAACATTTATTGCAGAGAATGTGTAGAATGGTCTGGCTGTACTTCATTATAATGCTGCTAGGGGACAACTTCTTTGCACTAACTTCTTTGTATTTCTTTAAACCAATCACAATCTCGCTAAGCCCAGGATGCAGCAACAGTGCCCCTGCAAAATCATGACACAGGGAAGGAGCTCTGTCATTAAAAGGGCTACTGCACCAAAAAAAACAAGCAGACCTACTTTTTTGCATGATCCAAATCTTCTTCCAGTCTTTCTAGTGTGTAGGTTGCAATTAGGAGGTTATTGTAGCACAGATAGCAGAAGAGGAGGACAAAGCTTTAAGAAATCAGTAGCAAAAAATGGCAAACTTATACCCAAAGTCTGAAGCTAGTGAGTCAGAGGAAGACTCCCTGGACGACTCGGATGAGATGGAGATGAAGAGGAGGGTTGCATAATAGATGATCTAAAAGGCAGAGTGGTAGAATTACAACTGTTTGGAAAAAAAAAAAGGGACTCAATTGGCTCAGAACGTGGGTAGTGGACAAGAGTAGTGATACTGATGCACATATTTTACAGTTTATACACATAAAATAGGAATTTTGTTTTGATTTTTGTCATGCAGGCACACATCCTGGAGTATGGCCTCGCTGTGCACGAGAAGTTTGTCCCTCAAGACATGAGACCTCTCCACAAGAAGTTAGTTGACCAGTTCCATCTCATGAAATCCAGTCTGGGCATACAGGTAAGCCCCGTTTGTGACATCTCTACATCTTCGAGAAAGCATTCATAAACCAATGGTGGATTTAAATATTGTGTTGCATCGTTTTCTCTCGAAATCACTAACTTCCAAGTCTTTATAGAAGCAAACGCTGTATGTGACAACAGAAAGCAACTGCTGTGTTTAGGCTTCCGAGTAAATGACCCCTTCAGTCCTCTAGAGGGGAGAAGCCATTAATGATGTGAACTTCCTCTCCTCCCAATTTCCAAACCGCAGGAGTTTCCGGCTTATGTGCGCGCAAGCCCAGTGCACTTCACCAACGGCAGCCCACGTACGTGTAGGAACTCCGTGCCCAGCATCATTAGCCCAGACGGTGGCAGATCGGTCACCAGGCGGAGGTGATGACGATTTGCTTGAATTCTTATTTATGTGCATGTTTAGCTTTCAACTGAGTTAACATGGAAGAAAAAATGCTTGTATTTTATTGTGTAAAAAATCACCTAATCATTCCTTAGCTTCAATCTAAGGAATATTTAAAATGTCTTCGTCACATTGTCACCTCCCTTTACTTTCTCTTGATGTGCTGCCCCTCTCTGCAGACCTTTGTCCTCGTCTTACCTTTTTTTTCCCCTTTTACTTTCCGTGTCTCCACTTCACCTCGCCACGCTCGGTGCCTTTTTCTTCCTTGAGTTCTTTGCCGGCGTGGCACGACGTGGGCACACAATAGGTGGAGACGGGCTGGGGCTCGCACCCACAGGGATATTTCTGTGTGGCTGCTGTCGGGCCAGCAGGCAGACTGCGCGCACAAGTGTGTGTATGTTTTGATGTGTTCAGTGACCCTGCCACTCTGTCTACCTGCGACATTCAGCCTCCACAGTCTGATCCCGCGGGACACGGCAGCCACACAGAAAGATGGAGACGCACACATCACCTCAGTCTCCCAGTGACATTTCACGTTTTTGCGTGTTGAGTTTTGATTTCTTTCTTCTTTTTCTTTGTACTCTGTTTTGCAACACAAAAACTAGGTTCCATCTATTTTTTTTTAACACTTTTGCCTCTTGATGGCTCAGTGAAACTCTCTGATTGGTGCATCAGTTATCTGCTTCTCATCTGACATTTTCTGTCTCTCTGTTTGTCTTTGTTCCCTGCCTGTCTGCCTTTTTTATTGGCCTTGCCGCTGCTTGCGCCGGATTCTCGGTGAGTGAGACCTCTCAAAGCTAATGAAACATAAAAACTCAATCCCTTTATTGAAAACCACAATAACCATCTCTCTCTGTCTCTGTGGCACCCTTAGCCTCCTCAGCTACCCTGCCGTGAACCGTTACTCCTCATCCTCTCTGTCATCGCAAGCCTCCAACGAAGTCAGTAACATCACAGGGCAATCGGAGAGCTCGGATGAAGTCTTCAACATGCAGGTAGTCTCTCTCTAATACACACATGCATGCAGGCTCTTATGCCTTCCCACACACTCATGCAAAAGCTTTTAAGGTAGTGGATTGAGTCCACCTCCCAACATTTGCCCTCTTGCTCCCCACGGATTTCACTCGCAATACTTTTTAATCCACTCTCACTCTGTCCGACCCTCATTTCTCTTCTCCTCTGACCCTTTCCTCCCTATCTTCCTCTCTCGCTTGTTTGCAGCGTTGTCCAGCCAAGCAAATTGTCATGATTATATCAAATGAGGACACAGTGCTTTGTGTGGTCTGTCCAGGGAGCCCGCTGGAGTCTAATCTAAACTAGATTTGGCCAATTCAGAAAGCTGCCGACAACTCCTGGCAAGCTGTCTGCCGCACCTGGCAGGTCTGGAGTAACAGGGAGAAGAGAAAAACATGAGAGGGAAAAAAAGCTGTCGTCAGGGATCTGACTGAGCCCATTACAGAATTAGCTTTGAACATCATACGTTTTTTTACAGATCAAGCACAATTTACTGAAAGATGACTGTGAAGATGAGTATTAATATATACAATTTACAAAGTGCATTAAAATGCAGATACACACAAGGTGCAACCCAAAATCGAAACCATACCTGAATCCAATTTGGCCTCTATCCTTATCGAAGTAGTGCTGCTTGTGCAGCGATACAGCGCTGTAAGCATTTCTGCAACACTTGTAATGACCCCTGAAAGTTCTGTTATGTAAATATATCAGACAAAGACAACAAGCATGTTCCTGGTGCGCTTCTGATCTGATGTGCCTTATCCAGTCTTAGAAACTCCAGGTTCTTCCTCTGTTAAAAATACTGTTTCTTCTCTTAGTAGTAGCTGCAGACCGACCTTTCGTCAAAACAAGTGATCATCCTTGACGTGTAGTTTGGATATACCAGCTACTAACTGACACAGAACGTGATGTTTTCTGCTCCGCTCCAGTTTTGAGGTCTATGGAGGAATCGCAAATGGGCACCATGAACAGTCTCATGACTTTTTGATTGCACCGTGTATTTTCTTATTTAAGTGTTCTGTTGCATCCTGCTGTACATTGTGCTGGGGTTATTTTTATAGTCTGTTATTGTTTTGGGAATGACCACAGTTTTTCAAATTTACCAGCACACATAGTCTGCTGGTATTTTGCACCAAACTGCCACTTTCTTAAAGTTCAAGTATTTAACTGAAAATACTTGTACTTAGCAAACTAACCTGTGTAATGTTGACAGTATGAATGAATGTTGATGACATTCTGGTGATGATGTTGTTACTGATGTTGTCTTTTCCACCTGCAGCCCAGTCCGTCTACCTCGAGCCTCAGCTCCAACCATTCTGCCTCGCCCAACGTCACCAGCTCAGCCCCCTCCAGTGCCAGAGGTGAGACCAGCACTTCTGCTACACATCTTACTTTACAAAACCATACTCCACGGGGCTTTTAGCTGATATTTCAATCCGGAGTGACTCACACCGAGGAAGCAGACAGAGGTCCAGCTGGACAGATTGAACCTTTGACCTTTGCGGTGACACAATGTTCTCTCAAGCCACCGCAGCATCCTGTCTGGCGAGGTAAGCGAGGTTAGATGACAGCTGAGGATACACAGAGAGGAGGTAGATGGAGGCAAAAAAAAAATCTTTTTTAAAAAGAGGAGAGAGAATTGAATGGATAGCGAGAGGCTGAAAAATAGAGAGAATACAAAATGAGCCCAGATAAAAAATGAAATGGGATGAGGGAAATGCTGTTGAAAGAAACATGGAGCCAATGAAAATGCAAGACAGAGCTGGAGAGAGTAAGAGATGATTACAGCTGTGCAGAGTAACCCACTCGGACCTCAACGCAATCTCCCATCCGTGCCGGGCCTCGGCTGTCCGAACCTCCTCTACAGTGTGGGCGTGAATGCCTAATGCCTCCTAGCGCTTTGCCCTCTTATCTCGGTGTGTTCAGAAGTGTTTGCGCCTGATCCCCATCATAAAAAGTAAGAATATATGAAGACGTTTATGGAAGCGTATACACTCCCCTTTGGCAGGCTGCTGACAGCGGGCGGCGCCCTTATAAAAGTGCCCTCTGTCTACCCATAAAGCGTGTTGAGAATTATTGCTGCCGCGGTTATCTGAGCCAGAGCCAGCGATGGGTATCTCATTCTCATATGATAGCCTTCCAAGTGCTTCTGCTAATGGATCAATATCGATACAACGGCCGCGGCAGATGAGGGCGAAGTGCTGTGAAAATTTGAGCATTTGCATGTTTTGTTTTTGTGTGTATGTGTGGGCTTTATCTCTGCTGGCCACGTTACATAATGTTACTGGGTTGTAGCACACGTCTCAGTTGTCCAGTGTAACAGAGGAGGTGAGGGAGGGAGGGAGGCCGCAAGGGGGAGGAGGGGGAGTGTAGGAGGGGCCGGGTCATTTATCATGTTGTGGAGCTAGTGAGGCTGAAAGAATGGCGGAGAGGCTTGGAGGGAGAAGGAGAGATTGGCCTTTCCTGATTGCCAGTATTTGTGGGTAATAGCCTAACACCTTGCTGCTGCGTCGGTCCCTCATGTGTCTCGCACATGCTCCTGTGGGTGTATGTGTGCCGCCACCGCCATAACGCCTCGTGCTATCCGTCCTAGGTTCACCTCAAATGGCAGAGAAACACAAGCATTCCAGAGAAAACGCCTGCCTGTCTCCGCGAGAGAGGCCGGTCAGCGCCATCTTCCCCAACCCCCTCGACCCTGCACAGGTTAGCACAACACATTCATCTACATTTAATAGTGCAAACTTGACTGTTCTAGTGTAGAATGCATGTAAATTGTCATGTTAAATGTGCAGCATTAAGAGTTAGCAAGTGAGCATGAATACATATTTACAGCTTCGGCAATAATTATAACCACTGTTTTTTGCCGCTCCCTGTTTGGTTCTTGTTGAAGCCATACTATGTTTTCATCTTTTCTGATAAGCAGTGTCTCTCTTGCTATACACCGATCAGCCATGACATTATGACCACTGACAGGTGAAGTGAAAAACATTGATCATATTGGTACTATGTGGTGTTCTGCTGGAAAACCTTGGATTTTGGCAACCATTTTGATGAGACTTAGACACCCAAATAAACATTGTCCTAGAACAAGCACACTCCCTCATGCAAATGGAAATCCCAAATGTCACTGGCCTACCCCCGCAGGAAAATGCACCCCACCACATGGCAAAAACATCAACCAATCAGGAACATGTTGAGGAACATGACAATGGCCCAAGATGTTGATTTGACCTCCAAACTTCCTAGACCCCATTCTGATCAAGCATCAACAGGATGCAGTGGAACAAGTTTGATTGACAGAGGCCCCACTGCGCAAGCCAGAGTACCCAAAGGATCCACTGCCAACGTCCTGGTGCCAGACCCCATAGGACACCCTGAGAGGCCCTCTTGTCCATGGTCATAATGGCATGATCAGTGTATATTTTCATCCACAAAAATTGCATATTATCATACATGTGCATAAATGAGGCTGCAGCAGGTTCGGTACATTGCATTGTTTTATTTAGAAACACATGTTGACTGTACAGCCATTTTCAGTTTCCAGGTTGAATGATTGTGATACATTTAGACCATTACACCACACCGAGAGTAATGTAAAAACATATGACTCATATGTTCACCACAGACCTCACATTACAAGCTACAATTCCCTCTCAAACACACGTCGACACCATTCGTTTTCTTCTAATGGTAAACATGGCAGACATTAATATTTATATGGCACATAATCAGCTGTACTCTGTCATTTTTTTTTAAATGCTAGCACTTTTGGTTTTGATTCAGTCAGTGTTGCATCAAATGTGGACATGTGTACAAATAAAAAAAAAACATCCAGTCCTAATATTATTCTCAAAGTGCATTTCAACATTCGGTATTTAACATATTTCATCTGCTGTGCTGTATTTAATACTGTCAGTGGCATTTGGCAACTGCAGAACAGACCGAGAACTTGTGACTCTTCTCATTCACACCAGGGCTCACATTTCAAGTTATTTGCTGGTAAAAACATTCACAATTTTAGAGGAGTGGTTTATGGATGTACTACTCTGCGTAGTAAAGCTGTCCAAAGTTGCCTTCATGTGGCGCATTCCTCCCTTATGGTGATGAGGAACAATTTAAAAAATGTTCACGAGGAAGAAAAAAAAAGAAGGCAGATGCTTAGTTGACAAAAGCATGCCTTCATTTTTTCTTCAACACTTGAGATGAGCTGATAGTTTCATTATTCTCGATAAAGAAAATCATTTCAGTCTTTTTTTCACCGTAGATTTCCAACATTCTCACCCATTTTTATCGACGTACATAAAAACAAAGACAGCAATAAGGCAAACCTATTCTGTGGCATCACTGACCAGCACTGCATGCTTTTTCCTGTATAGGCTCATGACCTTATTCACCCATCACCAGAGGATCATAATGTTCATAAAGACCCTTAATCCAAGAGGTGTTGAAAACTGCAAACGCAGTTCGATCTGAGAGATGCTGGTGTGACACATAATCCACAGGGAGTCCGCTGTCTGTGTTTATTTGTGGGGTCTGACGTGTCGCACCACTTTGTCCTCAAACACCTTCCTCATCGTCTTTTCTATCTGCTTGAGGAACACTTGAGGAATCCGACCGCACAAGGTGTTGACCGTGTCCAGGAACTTGGTCTGGATGGGGTAGAAGAGTGACTGGAACATGTTGTCCTCAAAGGGAAACTGCAGAGACGGAGACAATCGTCCTTGTGTCAGCGCCGAATCCCAAACAGCCATTTTCAGTTTGATAGTTTTTTAATGGAACATATCAAACGCTAAATGGTATTTACAAAATTCTGTCGGCAGGGGTGGGGTGGGGCTCTGTATTAATCATAAATTACGACCCGGCTCATCTTTAAGAGGCTTATCTCAGCAGAGCAGGGGGGGAAACCGACTCTGCTGCCGGAGACAACAAATTCTAAATTTAAAAACTGACCCAGATTGTTTAATGCGAGCAAGAGGAGAGAATTTGCATTACAAAATAAATACTCATAGCTGCTCTTTTTCTCTGAGCTAGAGGAAGCTGTTAAAGGAACAGTGCAACATGCGGGGAATATGCCTCTTTGCATTACCTGAGGCTGTTGCTGGAAGGAGCATTTTTCCCACTTTTAAGAGGGTTTGGCCAGCAGCTTGCCTGGACTAAATATGTCAGATTGTATTAGAAGCACAACTGAAATGTAGTTAGTTTTCCTCCTGACACTGGTTAAAGAGAGATAATGCTCCTATGTTGCAGACTGTATTCGTTCCATATATTCTTAGCAGGGCTGTCATATTACAGGAGTTTCACTACACATTTACAATGGAAAAGAGAATTCATGATAACAATATTTTAGCAATATTTATAAAAAAAAAACAATGTGAAGAAATATTGGAATTAGTCAATTTCAACTTTAATTTAGTTTATTGTGTCTTTAGTCTTTTTTTTTGCCCTTTTTTATTACACTCAAAATACAAGTGTAGGGAGGTGGACAGACTCTACTAGCAGAACTCTACTGTATGTTATTCCTATGATGGAGTGTCAACCAGATAGTTACAGCTGCTGGATTATTTATAAAAATATCATGTGCATTATTCACGTTATCAATGTTTCATTGTAAATATCATGGTTACTAATATCAGTATAACCCCAACACCTCTAATTCCTAGTAAATTCCTTTTTACCCCCTTAGTTAGTTTGAGATCCTAGGAAAATAAGCTGTGCAGGGTTTTGTGTTTGTGGACAATGTTAGCTGCAAAAACTGCATACACAAAAATGCACAGAGTTACATTAAGCACTATTATTTGTCTGTAGAAAAACAAAGCCAGGTACATTTTAAGTTAACACTGCATTATATAGATTTAATACTATTCATTATATTGCTGCTCTAATTCAAAACCTTGGTAGATCTACTCTCAAGCCATAGTAGGAAAAGCACAGCTGTAACTAATAACATTAATGAGGGCAGTGGAACTGACACAGCGAAATGGAATGCAGCCATCGGTGATGTGATTAGTTACACCTGTGAAAA
>OMNN01097093.1:0-14565 GCA_900302755.1 Chromis chromis
ATCATCACCCCACTGTGACATTAACAATTTGTGATGAAGCATACTGCTGTTGACGTCTCCATGGGGGATGTTCGGAAACCACACAGGGGTTGGAGAGAGGGTCCTCCTATCTCATGCAGAGTGGTAGGATAAGGTTTTTGATATGGCAAGGTCGGGCCAGAGTTTAGGCCACCTGCTGTCGAAGCACAAGGACAAGGGCAGCCTTGCGGAGCTGAGCCAGTGCAGTGTCAGTCAAGCTGTGCACCAAACGCAACTGCTATCCCTTCCTTTTCTTTTCCGACCACGGCTTCCTTCTAGATGCCAATCTAGAAAGGACGAGCAGAGGGTGGGAATGGTGCTGCGTCCCTCCCCTCCATCTGGTGCCGCATGCCTCTGTCAGGATGTCAGGCTGCACATAGTAATGAAGGGTGTCATCAAGGTTACTGCAGGCTGGAATGTTGCCTACTCCTCCTCTCTCCCTCTGTATCCCTCATCCTTGCCTCTGGTAGCACATACTGTCTGCCTTTGTAAGAAGCCAGCCATCGGTAATCAGCATACAATTTCTTTCATTGCATTAGTCTCAGTTAGTAGTTGAGACGTCTTATCGATCCATTTGCTAACAGATGACCACTTAACACCCCTTAAACTGATTAAAAAAAGAAATAGTATGTTTTTATACAGAATCTACACCAATCAGCCACAACATTAAAACCACTGACAGGTGAAGTGAATAACATGGATCATATTCGTAGGTTTTGACAGAGGCCCCACTGCACAACCCAGAGTACCCAAAGGATCCACTGCCAACGTCCTGGTGCCAGACCCCATAGGACACCCTGAGAGGTCCTCTTGTCCATGCCCAATGGTTCAGAGCATTTTTGACCACATAAGGGGGACAAACACAATATTAGGCAGGTTCTCATAATGTTATGCTTGATCGGTGTATAGTGAACTGAAATCATAAATGTTGGTTAAAAGTCAATAAAATGTTTACAATTATTGATTTAATCGGGTTTTTCTTTTCATTTAAGCCTCTGTTAGTTTTAAATCAGTGATATTAGTACCTCTGAATGACACTTTTTACACATTTTTAATATAGAACTTCACGTAAATATCTTCTATATTTAATACATCCAGATTTTTCATGATATTTTATGATATTTATTATTTTCATAATAAAATAATTCATAATTTCAAAGTACAGAAAACCAAAAAAAAATAATTAAAAAGGAAAAATCTGTAAAATTAGACATTTTAACACTGTAGGTTAGGCTTCTAAAAGTGAGCTTTAATCCCAAAAAATGATGTTATAAGGATCAACTGTGTGTGCTGACTCCAGTTTAGTTTAGTTTATTTAAAAGGGGACAATGCAATTTCATAGAACACATGATTATACATGGTTAAAAAAGCCAGAATTAGCCAGAAGGCTAGTTTTCATCTAAAACGATCTGTGTGGTTATTTTAATGTATAAGAGATGATTTTATGAACTGCAGGTGTTTCTCGGAGGTAATGTGGAGAAATTAATCACAACTTCAGTCAAATACTTCACTCCAGTGTTCAGTCCTTCATCTGCTGCTTCCTGTGTTTCATCATCTGCTGTCCTTCATTATCATCCTTCGCTGCCATCTGATGTTTCCCTCCTCATGATAGATTCATGCGAGTGTTTTTGTAAAAAACTGTGAAGGTGAATAAAGTTGTGTGAATTTGCGCAGATCCAGACGGTGAAGACGCAGGAGATGAATCTGTTGAGAGAACAGCAGGAGGCTCTGACGGCCGAACTGCAGCAGAGACGAACCGAACAGGAAAATCTGTTGGCTCAGAGGGACGACCTGGACTCCCAGCTGCAGGTGAACAGATTTAACAGATTTATCCATACAAACCAACCACAAATTACCACCAGACCTCCTCACAATCATCTGATTCTTTATCTACAGTAACTTTATTCAATGAAGCAAAGTTTTACCTTCATACTATGAATATTTTCAGAGTTACAGACCCTTGAAGCTCATAGAGGTGGATCTAGATTTCACACTTTTTAATTGACTTTTCCATCATTTCTGAGTCTCATAACTTCATCAGTACAGCAGATAGACACTAGTGCTGGTCCAGAATATTCGAATATTCGTTCTTTGTGGTGGTATTGGAATAGTAATTTTGATATTCGAATATTCATGCGCGTCCCCGCCGCGCGTCGCCGGTAGCTGCAGAGTGTCGGCAGAGCGCTGCGGAGCATGCTGCCCAGGCTGTAGTGTGCCGCAGAGTGTAGCCGAGGCACTAATACACCGCCGATGTTCCAGTACGTGGACCTACCAACTCCGCTGTCACGCTCCGCGTTCCATTCCATTCCGTTCCGCGCTGCGTTCCGTTCCACGCTCTGCCCCTTCTCTGGTGAATTATCAGAAATCAGAAACACATCCAGGGTATCAATGATTGTTTCTGTGACTCTATGTCTATGATACATCCCATAATATTGATGCTCAAAGTTGGTTATAAAATTGAAAGGTTTTAAGGCATTTTGTACACATTTTTGTCTTTTTGTTAAATTTTCAACTAGTTTAAGACGTTTTGAATTATTTTGCAAGGGTTTTTGTCATTTTGGTCAAGTTTTGAGCATTTTTGCAGAATTTCAGCTATTTTGTACAACTGTCGAGTCATTTTTTGGACAAATTATGAGCTACTTTGATGAAATTATAAGTAAATGTGGAATATTTTTGAGTCATTTTGGGCAACTTTTTTTTTATCATTTGGGAAATTTAGAGAAGTTTAAGGTATTTCTTGGTTGGTGGTGAACAAAAACCAGATTTATGGATGTAAAACTGATCTGGTTGCAGTTTGTATCAGAATTTAAATGTGTTTTTCAGCCCTAAAAAATGTCATGTGTCTATCTGCTGTACTGATGAAGTTATGATGCTCAGAAATGATGGAAAGAAATCTGGACCCGCCTCTATGAACTTCAAGAGCCTGTAACTTGTTAGGTTCTTTTATTGACTGCCCAAGAATGAGTCGGAGAATCCTTCGGGTCTCAGATGAACAATTTATTCTGGTCACATGTTAAAGTAAATGCAGCGCTGGGCTCGGAGTGACAGAGCTCTCGCAGGATCTCGGTCAAAAGGAGCCCAGATTTCCAGGTGTAATTCACATTTATCTTCTTGGGTTTGGGCAACCTCAGACAGAGGATGGACTTAAACGCAACCGAGTATCATTGGCCAGTTACCTTTGACGTGAACAAATGTGACATAAAACATGAGTGACCTTGAGTGAGGCGTGTATCTACTGCTACAGACGGATAGAAGTGAAATTCGTGAAAACGTCAGGTTCCCGCTTATCAAGCTGAGTGTCCCACTGTTCTGATTAAAATGTAGCAACCAGTAAGTAATGAGCTCAGTGGAAAATAAACATCTTAGGTCAGCAAGTGCACCTTTAAATCTTTAAAGTGAACAGAGCAAAAGCCAATTATAACAAACTCTCAAAATATTCATAGAATGAATTCATAAATAAATATACTAAAGTTATTACCGATTACAGAAAAAAGTCCCGGTGTTCAGACTGAATTTGTTGTCAGATATAATCGGACTGAATGTTAAATTTTTATTTAATTTTAAACAACCGATCAATAAATAAACAAATTAAATATTTTCCCTGCTGTGAAATAAGCTTCTCTGTTCGCAGTAAAGCAGAAAATCTTCCACTTTCTCACCTGATTCATGACAATCAGACAGTCTGTAGTTTGTTAACCTGCAGTTTCTTCATCAGGAGTCGAGTTTTGCTAACAGGAAGCTGTTGGAGCAGCTGACCGAAGAAGGACAGGAGAAAGAGAAGCTGCTGAGGGAGCTGGAGGAGGCCAAGAAGGTAAAACAACACAACAACAACAACAACAACAACAACAACAATACAACACAGGTCTGAACAGACACAGAAACACTGACTGATAAATGTGTGACAGACGGCGGAGAAGAGGAAGTCCATGCTGGACGACATGGCCATACAGCTGAACCAGGAGAAGTCCGACCACAAGGAGGCGCTGTCAGACCTCAAACTGCAGCACGAGAAGGAGGTGAGTGTTCAGACAGGAGCTCTTCTTCTTCTTCATGGATCTGTCTGTCTGTCCATCACTTCTTCTCATGTTTTTCTACCTTTAAGATCAGGTCAGATTAAACTTCTTTTACCCTGAAGAAACTTGTGCTCATATAAAATGACAAAAACAAGATTAAATGACTCAGAACAGCAATAAGATAGAAGTATGATACAGGAAAAAAAATAAAAAGTAGAATAGTGAACTAAAATAAAACTAGAATAAAAAGTAATACTGGCATTGATCCCACAGTGAAACGGTAATATTGCACATAGTTTCTCATCCTATTGGGTTTTTTTCTTGCTTAATTTTAAAATGTATTCTTATATCTGTTTTGTCATTTATTTTCTTGTAGGTTTTTAAAACATGATTTTCATCAGATTCAGTGAAAAAAGTCTCAATAATTTCACTGTTTTTTGTTCCCTCCTGTCCTTATTTCATATCCTCTCTCCTTGTCTCTTTGTTTACTTATCATCTCTACTTGTCTCCTCGTCTCCTCCCTCCTTGTCTCCTCATTTACTTATCACCTCTACTTGTCTCCTTTTCTCCTCTCTGCTTGTCTACTTGTCTCCTCCCTCCTTGTCTCCTTGTCGCCTCTGTCCTTGTCTACTCTCTCCTTGTCTCCTGTCTCTCCTTGTCTCCTCCCTCCTTGTCTCTTCTCTCCTTGCCTCCTCTCCTTTGCCTCTTCCCTCCTTGTCTCTTTTCTCCTTGTCTCCTCTCCTTGCCTCTTCTCGTTGTCTCCTCTCCTTGTCTCCCCTGTTCTTGGCTCCTCTCTCCTTGTCTCCTCTCCTTGCCTCCTTGTGTCCTCTCTTTGTCTCCTTTCTCCTCCTCTCCTTTTCTCCTCACATTGCCTTCTCTTCTCCTTGCCTCCTCTCCTTGTCTCCTATCTCCTTGTCTCCTCTCTATTCGTCTCCTTGTCTCCATTCCTTGCCACCTTGTCTCCTTTCCTTGTCTCCTCCTCTCCTCTCCTTGTCTCCTCTCCTTGTGTCCTTGTCACCTCACTCCTTGTTTCCTTGTCTCCTCTCTTTTTCTTCTCTCATTGTTTCCTCCTCTCCCCGTACCACTCCTTGTCTCCTCAGGTCCTGGGGGTCAGGGCTCGCTATGAAAAGGAGCTTCGAGGACTCCATGAAGACAAGAATAGATCTGAGGAGGAAATCAGACAACAGCTCAGGGACGAAAAGGTGAAGAAGAAGAGAGGAGTTTATTGTTTGTGTTATTTTGTTTGTGTATTTTTGTTATTTGTGTGTAACTATATATTTATTTGTTTTTTTATTGTTTGTTACGGTTGTTGTATGGTTGTGTTTGTTGGTGTTTATTTGTTGGATGCAGTTTCTTTCTCAGTTTCTTTTCTTGTTTGTGGTTAGTTGTTTTTTTTATGTGTATTTGTTTGTGTTTGTTAATTTATTTATTCGTTCACATGCTTGTGTTTATGTGTTGGCTCATTTTGTTTGTTTATTTGTGTCTTTGTTTGTATATTTGTTAATTAATTTTTGTGCCCAGGCCAAGTTAAAAAATCTGAAGTTTTTCTTTATTTACATGTTTGTTTGTAGGCCCCATCAGAGGAGTTGGAGGCTCTGTTTGTTTGTTTACATGATTATTTACATGTTTATTTGTTTATCTTTAGCCCCAGTCCAAGGAGATGGAGGCTTTGTTTGTTTACATGTTTATTTACATGTTTATTTGTTTGTTTGTTTTTAGGCCTGGTCCAAGGAGGTGAAGACTGTTTGTTTACATGTTTGTTTACATGTTTGTTTTTTTAAGGCCCAGTCCAAGGAGCTGAAGGCTCTGTTTATTTGTTTACATGTTTATTTGTTTGTTTTCAGGCCCGGTCCAAGGAGCTGGAGTCTCTGCAGCCGCGGCTGGAGGAGCTTCAGGCTCAGGTTCAGTCTATGGAGGGAACCAAAGGCTGGTTTGAGAGGAGACTGAAGGAGGCAGAGGTCAGTGTTAACTGCTTAACCTGGTTAGTTACCATCCTGTCACTAACTAACCAACACTAACCATGAAGCCTCGCTGGTTAAAGGTTGAGTTCTCTGTTTGTAAAGTTTGTCAGTTGCTGCTACAGAAACCCTTAGAAATAAATCAACAGAAAATCAACCAGCAGCTGTTTTCAGGTTTTTAACTCGGAGTTTCAGTTATTTGTCACCTGCAGGTTCTTTCTGCTCTGACTGGAGGATTTTAAGCTCCTCTGATTTTAACTGTCGCTGTTTATGTGTTTGTTTGTTCTGTGAGCAGGAGAAAATCGAGCAGAACTCTCTGCAGCATCAGGAGGAAGTCGAACGGCTGCAGAAAGAACACAGTGGTCAGCTGCAGGTAAACACTTTATTTAACCAGTCGACTCTGAGACTTGATGACAATAATAACACAAGTATGAACATGTGTGATTATGAACCAGTCTGAGGATGGATTTATATATTCATATGTATCTACAGTGATGATCAGAGCCTGTAATAAAACACAAAGCAAAACTTCTTTAAACTCTGCCGGGGTAGACGGAGCAGGAGGTCAGAATCTGTCAAAACAAACCTCCCAACACACAAACCCTCATTATCATGTGGTGCTCTGTGTCTGCTCCCAGCATGCACTGGGGTTCAGTAACCATCATTTAATGTGATCTGCAGAGTCCTGGTTTGTCTCTGCATTAAGCTGCTGTATGTGAACTTCACTGAATCAAATGATGACGTTTATTTCTACTGAGCTCATGTTTCTCAGGCGTACAGTTTCCCAGCAGCATAGTTTAGTTTCCAGAGTCCACACATTTTCCCTCTAAATATATTGATTTCATGATAAAGACATACTCCACATACTGTAGATATTTAGCTGTTTAGATTTTTACGCCTCTTTAGATGATTTTGTGTCATGTAGGTCATTTTGTGTCTTTTTGGGACGGTTTTGTGTGTCTTTTATGTTGTTTTGTGCTTCATTTGCATCGTTTTGTGTCTCATTTTGTCCCCTTTGTGAATTATTGTCTCTCATTTTTGTTGTTTTGTGTCTCCCTTGTGTTTATTTGTGTCATGTTTTTGTCAATACATGTGTCTTTAGGGTTGGTTTTGTCTCCTTTCCGTCGTTTTGTGTTAAATTTTTCTGATTTTGTCACATTTTTATTATTTTGTGTCTGACTTATGTGTCATGGGGATAGTTTTGTCTCTTTGTGGTCATTTTCGACTCACTTTTGTTTTTGAATCATTTTTCTCATTTTCCTTTTGTCTTGTTTGTCAAATTTGTGTCTCTTTTTGATAGCTTTATCTCTTTGTTGTCATTTTGTCTCATTCTTTCTTCCCTCTTTCATTTTGTGTCTTTCTTGTTTCATGTCTCATTGGGGTCATTTCGCATCTCATTCAGTCCATTTGTGTCTGTTAGCTAGGGCTGGTCCCGAATATTCGAATATCCGAATATTCGGTCGTTGTGGTGGTATTCGGATAATAATTTTGATATTCGAATAGTGGTGCGCGCCACAACCAGGCGCCGCCGAGGCTCTAGTATGCAGTCCTGGCAACTCCGATGTCCGGCTCCACTTCGCCCGTGTTAGTAAACAAATAATTGTATTCTAAGTCATTACTATTTGAATACCACCACAACGAACGCATGTTCGGATATTCGAATATTCTGGAACAGCCCTACTGAAAACTTCATGATTTTTTGTCGGGTGACTGTTGTTCGCAGCTGAGTCAGTCATGCCTTCAAAAAAACGTCAAAGAGCTCAGAATTTTTACTTTTTTACAGAATGTAGTTACTGCAGTCAGATTATTTTTGTCATTTTTTAAATGAGACATGTAGAATAAAGTTATTTAGATGAAATATAGAATGAATTTGAAGCTGAGGTTTGGTTTTAGTTGATTGATTTGGTTGTTTCTGATGATTGATTAGGTTTTGGGGCTCAGAGGGTTAAACACGAAGCAGCAGCTGATGGCAGAGCACCAGTATCAGTGTAAATATAAATATGTGTCGATACCTGCAGCGAGTGTAGGTGTGTTTATTGTAATTGAAAGTTTCTAATTAAAGCGTCTCCATGGTAACCGGAGAGGTGAAATTGTGTTAACAGCAGATCAGAGTGGAGGAGGCTCACGCGACGGTAAAGGATGAGTTTCTGTGTGTGTTCAATAACCAATAATCACCATAGTGACGGGAGTCCTCCCAGCCAATCAGACAGCAGGATTCTTCAGGGACAGTTTCCTCAGAGACTCTGATTATTACTGAGTGTTTTATCTTAATAGGAAAAGTTAATTAATGATGGAGGGGTCTAATTAGTGGGCAGGGTGCAGGTACGGTTTGGATTTCAGCGCCTAACACAGTTAAAAATAATCAGTTTGTTCCTCGGAAGACCTGAAGATGAGGATTGTTTAAAGGTTTGTGTTGAGAAACAAACCAGCAAAGTGTGTTTGGGAACAGGAAGTGATTCTGTGTCTGGTAGTGCTTTTGTGTGTCTGTTTGCATTGAAGTAGAATCAGTTTGTGTTTATTTTGTGTTTGGTTCTGTCTCTCTGTGGTCATTTTGCATGTATTTTAGTCAGTTTTAATCTCTTTCTGGTCATTTTGTGTCTTTTCGGTCATTTTACATGTAGTTTTTGTCAGTTTTGCGTCTCTCTCTGATCTTTTTGTGCATCTTTTTAGTTGTTTTACCTCTGTGTACATTTTGCAACAGTTTTAGTCTGATCAATTTGTGTCTCCTTGTGTCCATTATACATTTAGTTTTTGTTCATTGTGCATCTGTTTTTTTATTCTTTCGCATCTCTTTGTTGCCATTTTGTGTCTAGTCGTGCTTTTGTGTGTCTGTTTGCACTGAATCAGCATCGGTTTGTGTTTATTTTGTGTCTCTTTGTGCTCGGTTCTGTCTTTCTGTGGTCAATTTGTGTTGCCTTCTGGTCTTTTTGTTCATCTTTTGGTCGGTTTTAATCCGTCTCTGGTCATTTTGTGTCTTTGCTGTCATTTTCAAACATAATTGAAAAACGTAGTTGCAACTCTTCTTTTATTCATCTCTTTGTTGCCATTGTGTCTGTAGTAGTGTTTTTGTGCGTCTGTTTGCATTGAATCATCATCGGTTTTGCGTCTCGGTATTTGGTTCTGTTCCTCTGTGGTTGATTTGCATCTCCTAATGTTTTTTTTGTGCATCTTTATTTGCACGTTTTTGTCGCTGTTTGTGGTTCTTGGGATTTGTTCGGACTCATTTTGTGTGTTTTGGTCTTTTTTTGTCTGTCTGTGTTAATTTTGCATCTCTTTTGGTCAATTTTATTCTGTTTTGGGTAATTTTATGTCTTTTTCTTTTTTGCATGTCTCTAAATAAGGGTAGTGGATGTAAACGGGCGCAAATTCATGTTTTCTGTTTTGATTTGTTTCCAAATTCAGTGAAAATTCCTTTCATTTGTGTGTAAATCAGCTGTTGTCACCAGTTTTTATTGCTGCAGCATCACATCTGAGTCATGTTGAATCTTCAAATGTCACCAAGTGAAGCCCTGAACAATCATTTAACACGACGGACGACATTTTCATCAAATAAACTCTGTCGACTTCAGTAAAACTTCACCACGTGGATTAATTTAACATTTTTCTGACTCTTAGATGTGGTTTCTCGTCTTTGTTTCGCTGTAATCAGATGTGAACTCCTCAGAAATGAAGCCTGAAGCTGTTTGTGTGTTGCTGATTGAGGTGTGCGACATTACAGGGAATTAACCGACTCCTGCAGAATTACAAGCTTTTTTCTGTCTCCGTCAGCCGCCGCTGCTTTTAATGTCGATTTCAGTCAAATTAATTAGCAGCAGAAGATTAGAGGGGAATTAAAAGCAGGTTCTCTTCCTGCATTAATCCCTCGGTCAGCTGGATTAGCAGCGACGGGGCATCGCTGGAGGAAAAGTTTGAGCCAAAGTCTTGTTGTGTCTCTGCAGGAGAAGCAGGAGGAGATGGAGGGACTGAAGCAGCAGCTGGTGGAGGGGGAGAAGCAGAAGGACGAACACGTGGACACCATTGGGAAACTCAAACAGGTAACAACTCATGGTGAAGGTTTCATTATGGAGCAGCTTTGAACATGAGGTTTAATGACGATCAGAAAACCATGAAACTCCAGATGATGTTTAGGTTTTTGGGCTGTTTTTGATCCTTCAGTGCTCTCAGGTGACTCTGCAGGTGAAACAGCAGATGAAAGCCGACTTTGAGGCTCTGCTTTTTAACCTTTAAGCATCTCTCACTTTGAACACAGCAGCCGCGGACCTTTAAAAATCACCAGAATGCCCTCTGATCTCTGTGTGGTTCAAATCTCACATTAGATTGTTTATTGTCAGTCACTTTGTAATGTTGACTGTAGAGGAGTGTAGGAGGTGTTGCTGCCACAGTGATTAAACAATAGTTGCTCAGTTTGCACTTTTTACAAATTCTGCGAAGCAAAGTCAAGATATTTATTGCATTATTATGGCATGTTTTCATGACATAGATATAAACAATGCCCACATAGACACACAAAACCACCAGAGAGACACAAAATGACCACAAAGAGACACAAAAATGCCTCCAAACAGCCACGAAGAGACGCAAGACAACCACAGAGAGACACAAAACAACCACCAAGAGACATGAAATTACCACAGTGAAACAAAAACAAAACAAAAAACAAACAAAACACATTGAGACCACAAAAACACAAAATATGCCACAAAACCACTAAAACAGACCAAATGACCAGAAAGAGACACAAAAATGCCACAAAATGACCACAAAGTAATGCAGCATGACCACAAAGAAACACAAAATGACCACAAATAGAGGTGATGGAACACAACCATAATGAGACAAAACCAAGGAGACACAAAAATGCCACAAAATTACCACAAAGAGACAAAATGACCACAGAGAAACAAAGCAAACACAGAGAGACCACAAAGACACAAAAAACGCCACAAAACAACCACTAAAACTGACCAGATGACCAGAAAGAGACACAAAATTGCCACAAAATGACCACAAAGTAATGCAGCATGACCACAAAGAAACACAAAATGACCACAAATAGAGGTGATGGAATACAACCATAATGAGACAGAAAACCACCAAGGAGACACAAAAATGCCACATAATGACCACAGAGACACTAAAATGCCACCAAACAGCCACGAAGAGACACAAAACAAACACAGAGAGACAAAATGACCACAAAGACACTTAAAAAAACCACCACAAAACAGACAAAATTACCAGAAAGAGACACAAAAATGCCACAAAATGACCACAAAGTAATGCAGCATGATCACAATGAAACACAAAATGACCACAAATAGAGGTGATGGAATACAACCATAATAAGACAGAAAACCACCAAGGAGACACAAAAATGCCACAAAACTGTCTCTAAAAAATGCAAAATGACCACACAGTGATACAAAAAGACTACAAAGAGACACAAAACAAACACAGAGAGACAAAATGACCACAAAGCAACCACTAAAACAGACAATGACCAGAAAGAGACACAAAAATGCCACAAATTGACTGCTAAGCAATGCAGAATGAGACAAAAATGCCACAAAGACACACAAAATGACCACAAAAATGCAAAACTATCACAAAGAAACATAACACTACCATAAAAAGGAAAACCACTACCACAAAGAGACACAAAAATCTAAACCTAAATTTAACCTCGATCCATGTCTCAGTATTCTCCCTATGCAGTGCTGCTCTGCTCCCAGAGCTCCGGCAACACTTGTAACACTGCGTGGAAGTCCTGCTCTGTAATTTACAGATTGTCAGCTCTATCTGTGATGATTCTTCTAAACTGAGTCCAAACGGAGAATCTGCAACAGGAGTTTCATTTTGAGAAGAAGGAATTCCAGGGAGACAAATGTGGAGAGTAGGACGGGTGGAGAGCTGTGATTATGTTGTTGTGGCTCAAATAATCCACACATTGTGACTGGACGCACAGTTGGAGCACCAACCTGCCCACACATCCTCCTCTGGTCACCATGAAGATCCTCTACATGTAGGTTGGATCAGGTTGAATCAGAATTTGATGTTTGTTCTGAGCTCCATGGTGAAATCGCAAATGGGTAGTGCAAGTGGACTTCCAGAGAGTGTTACAGGAGCGCTGGAAGCAGAGTATCGTACAACACAACAATTTCAACATGCGGCGAAGTGTCTTACATATTATTACAGTTGCTTTTGTTTTACTTGTCCTGTCTGTGTGTAGTGGTGTGGATTTAGTTGAAGTGTTTTTTATTAGGAGGTGTTGTCACTTTAAAATAGCAAGAAAATATGTCCAAAAATCTCTTGTCATGGTGCAAAACTAATCAAATACTTCTGTCATGGTGCCACATTTTTTAAAAATGATGAAAAAATGTCCAGAAAAGGTTCAAACTCATCAAATGTCATGTGAGACAATAAAAATCAGCAAATTCTGACATCTGGGAACACTAATACATCATGTTTCTGGTGTTTGTGTCTGAAAATTTCCCTGAATGATGGATCAGTTAATGGACCAACTGTTGCAACTCTGTCAAGCCTCACAGCCACATGATTTACAGGAACCGTAAGAAATGAAAACTCTGTGGTAACAGCTGAATATCAAACTGTTTGTAACCTGCAGCTGTTTTCTTTGTGCAGGAAATAAAGGACACCGTGGACGGTCAGAGGATTCTGGAGAAGAAGGGAAGTGCAGCGGTGAGTTGATCTGTCTGTCTGTCTGTCTGTCTGTAAACTGTCTGTCTGTGTGTAAACTGTTGGACAGACTGATGGTGGAAGCAGACAGAGGAGAATTTGAATAGAGATGAGAGAGAGAAAGTTTTTTGCAGAGCAATTTGAGAGCAGCCGTGCATGGAAAATAATAATTACAAAGTAAATCTGTGTGCGTGGTTGTGTGTCTGTGTGTGTCTGTTTGTGTGCAGCTGAAGGACTTGAAGCGGCAGCTGCAGCTGGAGAGGAAGCGAGCAGACAAACTGCAGGAGAGACTCCAGGAGATCCTGACTAACAGCAAAACCAGGACAGGTAAACACACCTGAGACTGTGACGTCACCTACAGTCGGTGAAATATGTGGCTGCATTTGACGGAGCTATTTTGTTATCAATGTCAATTAAAAATATAATAACCAATAAGGCAGAAGAAAGAGGTCATGCATGTCAGAAAATGTATTGCAGATCAGCTGTAGTACCTGGTTGTTCCACCAGGTGGAGTCTCTTACTGTTTAATACTGTAGAGACCAGAGGAGGCGTCACTCAGACTACAGGCAGTTCATGTTGGCAAGCAGAGAGCATTGTGGGAGTTTAGCTAGCAACGGGCACCATGACAAAGACTTCTGAGGTGGTTAATGACCTCCAACCAGAGCTTAGGTTATTATCAAAATTGTTCAACATGTGCATCCCTAACATCCAACTGCTCTCGCTTTATGGCATTTGTTGGACATAAACAAAGAGTCGGGCGTAGGTTAAAGCAGATGCTGATCAGTTTTGCTAGCAACGGGCACCATGATAAAGACTTAATGACATCTAACCACAGCTCATGTAGTAGATAAACCTGATATCAACTAAACTAGCGTTTAAATGGCCCAGCGTCATATGTAACAGCCATTAATGTAGCCCAGTATCAGCAGTGACAAGATGACTGGTCAGTATGCTTCTTTACTTATATAAATTAAGCTAATTGATGTTTCACTGCACATAACTGCAAACTGGATGCATTATTAGCATCACGTGTGAACATGGGAGTCCCACTTACATCGGATGATGTTTGTTTTCCATCCTCGCTGACAGATCTGTGCTGCCAGTCTGAACATAAAGTCACTAAAAAGATTCTATTTTAAGTCATAATTTAAAAAAAAAAAAACATCCCTCAAAGAGCAGCAGAGGTGTGAACTCATGCAGTGACAGATTTACTGCTGCTAGAGCGAGATGAAGGGGGGTCATGTTCCCCAGGTCCTATGTTCCCCGTTTTTCCCCAAAAGGGTCCTATGTTCCCCGCTTTGTATGTGACTGGGGAACATAGGACCCTTTTTAGGAAAAGCGGGGAACATAGGACCCTTTTTAGGAAAAACGGGGAACATAGGACCCTTTTTAGGAAAAACGGGGAACATAGGACCCTTTTTAAATAAAAGGGAACATAGGACCTGGGGAACATAGGGATGACCCCCCTTCTTATCGCTCTAGAAACCAGACATGAAACAGTAAAATTAAACAGCAAACCTGCTTACCTCTTCTGTTTTCTAGACTTCCCAGAATACTTTCAAGAACGTAATATTGACATTTATTCCAAACACAGTCTTATTTAGAAAAAGGGTCCTTTGTTCCCCGGGTCCCATACAAAGCGGGGAACATAGCAGTGTTGTTTTTGGCAGCCATCTTAGTTTTAGTCTTAGTCATTTGGACGAAAATGCTGATTAGTTTTAGTCACATTTTAGTCATTTCTATATGTGATAGTTTTAGTCCAGTTTTAGTCGACGAAAACTCAAAAAGGGTTTAGTCTAGTTTTAGTAAAAAAAATAATAAAGTATTAGTCTTTTAACAAATTAATTTATGTCAATAAACTGGAAATTGGAATCAAGGTT
>OMNN01097096.1:0-15943 GCA_900302755.1 Chromis chromis
AGTCCCAACATTTAGACTTTTTTTCTTTCAAAATTACTTTTAAAAATAGTTGTTTATTTTAGTTAACAACTGATTAATCACTGCAGCTGTCATTTATAGCTGCTCAACAAAGTTATAGCTATTTGGAGTACATCATGTTTTTATAGTTTATTGCTATTCATAGTAGTTTTTAACTTTTCATTTAGTATGGTTTGACATCATCTGGTAGCACTGTTTGATTGGTGGATGTGTGCTGTATTAGTCTGTATGTACTCGTACAAAATATGAAAAATAAGATGAAAACATATTTTATAACTATGATTTACCATCGCATAACTTCGAAGAAAGGTCTCATAAACCATCATCATACTTGAGCTATACTTTTGTAATGTAATGATTATGAGCTTGAAAATAAATGTAAGTTTTTGAAATGTTCTTTTGTTGGTTCTGTATGAAATAAAAAGTTAAAATCTATCATTAACATCACATTGATTGTTGTATTTTTGTATCTTACATCTTGAACAGGTTGGGTTTTTTGGATGTAACTGAAAATAAGAAAATGAAGTGGTAATGAAAAGACTTGCTGGGAAACCAATTTATTGTGTAAAAAATAAATAGCACATTCAAGCACTCAAATGTAAACCGTAAATACAACCAGTCAAATTGGTCATGATGAAATGTGTGTGTGTGCGTTTCTTCTCCTACAGATTACACAGACTCACTTCAGGAATGAACAGTACAATTTCCACCTTTTCCCAACAGTTATTAGGATGTGTTTATAATAGAGTGAATATAATCACCTAGACTAACGACATCAAAGCCTGAAATGATGTTTGACACACTTGTGAGGCGAAGTTCCACATTTTATGAGGACAGAAACACGAAAACTCGACGACATTTGGCTAATTTCAAAGAGCGGCATGATATCGACACTTGACATGTCATCTTCAGGTCGAGCGATGTGGCCGATGTTCTCACACAGTCCAGTGCTTTTGTGTCATGAATCAAGTACAAACCTCAGGGCCAATGAAATGACCTCAGAGAGGACGTCCGTGTTGACACTCAGTCACTAATGTGGACGACCGATCTGACCCAAAAGTCCTCAGCAGCAGTAAAATCTCTTATCAGGAATCTCCGCTCATGATGGAAAGGAACTCGTCCTGGTTTACTGCCAAAGAAGGGAAAACAAGTCCAGGTTTACAACAGCATTTCTCATCAATATAAATTTGTGAGGGCTGCAATTAGTTATTAGCTGATTGTTTCCTTGATTCCGTCACCGGTAGTTGCGGAGCGCGCTGCGGAGGCTCCAGCATGCCACCGAGGGTCTAGTACACCGCTGATGTTGTAGCATTGGCGTAATTTTGATATTCTAACAGTCTAATAGTCACTGCTTAGCGCGCTGCAGAGCGAGCTGCAGAGCGAGCTGCAGAGGCTCTAGCATGCCGCCACGGACGTAGCGGAGCAACTCCGCTGTACGATCCGCTCCGTCACACTCCGCTCCAATTGTAAGAACTGGACACAAAGAGCCGGAATTCCAATCACTAGTTTGTTGTTGGTGTTCGCCGCCGCACGCCTGCGCAGTGTGAAGGAAAGTGTAGGGCAGGGGTCCCCAAACTTTTTCCTGTGAGGGCCACATAACCTTTCCCTTCTCTGATGGGGGCCTAGGGTCAGTTTGTAACAGAAAAAGTGTGACGATCGCAGGGGTGTCTAAACGTAAAAATGTATTATTTTCCAGAAAGCCACACATGACCAAATAACCCTTTCCAGGTTCTTCACAGGAAAAAAAAGTCAGGAAATAAATAATAACACTATTTATGAAATCAATAATAATCAAATAACCGTCTCTGGGTTCTTCACAGAAAAAAGTCAGGAAATAAATACTGTAGCGATCGCAGAGCTGGCTGAACTGAGTGCTGCAAAGCATTATGGGAGTTTGGGACTTTGGGGAATAAATGTGTTCATTGTGGTTAATATTAGTTTAACAGTGTTGTTAGTGTTAGTGCTCTATTGTGTTTTTATAGCTAGTTCAGTTGGTCTTTTCAGTGTAGTTACAGGGGAGCGCAGTAACTGTCATCCTGCCATGAGTTGTGTAATGCAGTTCTTATGTCTGTCATAATAAGAGCACCTGGTTGGGCAACGTGCTGAACGAGATCAAAACTTGGTCTGTTGGTCATAGTTCCACGCAGCTTGCCACAATAATAACACTATCTATGACCCCGACTTGATCGTGAACGGCGGAGCGCCAGGTGGGTTTGTTTTTTGCACCGAACCCATCCTAGTCCACATCCCAACCGCAGATCCGCCCATCACGTCCTCGTCTCTCTGCGCTGACCGCGTCCCCGAACTCGCGTGCCACAATATTATATTTTTGTCATGCACTGTATATGAAAAAATAAATAAGTCTATATGTGTCTCTGGTACTGTTCAGGGGGCCGGGCCATATGTGGAGGCGGGCCGTAGTTTGGGGACCCCTGGTGTAGGGGGACACTGCAGCCTGCAGCCTGTAGAGGCTTTGTGTGCAGTGTAAAGTATGAGCTACTACAGGTGATCGGTTTTTGTGATCGGCAATGAAAGGCAGTGATCGGTGATCAGAGAGCACATACTTTTCCACGGAGATCGGCCGATAACTATCGATGCCGATCAATCGGAGCACCACTAGTATTGACTGATAATAAGCCAGATTGGAGAGACACCTGATGGCTGAGCTGACTTACTTTCACCGTCTCCATCGGTGTCGAACTCGTCGATCATGCTGCGCAGCTCCTCGTCACTGACGGTCTCTCCGAGTTCTCGAGCCACTCGCCTCAGGTTCCTCAGACTGATCTTTCCAGACTCGTCGTCATCAAACAGCTTAAAGGCCTTCATGAACTCCTCCTTCGGGTCTCGCTCCAGGATGCGATCCGTCACTGCAGAAAGATATTCAGGAGTTACTGAAGCACTTCAGTGTACAAACACATGTGTTCAGGATTCATCTCCCTTCCGTCAGGTTTCTCTCTCTCTAAAGGCAAACTCACCTACTTCATTGAAATCCTCAAATGTTATTTTGCCGTTTCCCTCTCTGTCATAATCTTTAAGAATCTTCAAAACGTCCACTTTCTTCACTTCAAAGCCGAGTGCGCGCATCGCCACCTGTTGGGATTTTTCATTTGTTATAGAAATCTAACTGCTATACATTAAAGATTGGAGCACACAGCTTTGACCATATTGTAGATAAACACACCTGCAACAACCATTATGATACATCCTCACTTACTCATGATGTCTGCTCCTTTGCTGCTTACACAGGAACAGCAGTATTTTATTTAATATGGTTTTTATGCCACATAGAATACAATTTAACACTGGTATCACAATAACACTGGTGAACGAATGGTGGCAAACCAGTAACTGAAATTCTGGAAACAGCAATTCCTATGAGTGTGTAGTACATTGTGTTTATTAGTATAAAATGATGGATAAAGTCAAGCTCATATTTAGCAACACATATTACAATTTGAACATCAACACAAAGGACTGCTGTTGAGCATCAGTCCACTTCTGTTCCTCAAACACACCGGTGTCCTCCCTTGCTCACCTTCAGCTCATGGTAGTCGATTTCTTTATCTTTATCAGTGTCGAATAACTCGAAAGCTTCTTTGATTTCGTGTTTCTGATCCTCAGTCAGCTCTCTTCTCTTCTTACGCTTGGTTTTGTCTGCTGGGAGCTCTGGTCTGGGGAGAGATGGAGGGGACAAGATGTGTTACACCAACAAAGCAAGGATTTCAGCTGTAATCAGACTACTAACATTTCATTTTCACCCGTTGCCAGACATTAAACCGTTTTAATAGATGTGTCATCTCAAACTGCCCGACGAAAGCAGAGCTGGAACTATGAAGGCGTTATGAAGATGACATTTAAAGATGGCACCTTGAATGTCTGTGAAATAGTGGCTGACCAGTTGACTCCCAGTCTGCAGAAGTTTGGCAAAGAGGAATATTCCAGTATGACAAGCATCCAAAGCACACTGCCAACACCACACTAAAGAAGTAGAAACGAGTGTTGCTGTTGTTGTTGTGGTATTTTAAAGGGATACGTAGAGCAACACAACCCCACCAGCAAAGAGAATTACAGAACAACTGTCCAGGAATCTGGTATCAGCCATAATGAGGAGAATCGAGTCTGTCATTAAAAGTAAAGGTGGACGTAGGAAGCACTGAAAAAAAATCTACGATTTGAATCTCAGTAAAGAAAGGTTAACCTGTGTTGCATTGTGTTCTAACTGCAGCGTCTGTGTTTTTAATTCAGTAAACCAAGCCTGTAAATATCTGCTCTGTAATGTGGTTTCTGAAACATTAAGGTGATCCACAGCCACTGGGACTCGATCTAACACCTACCAAAGTCAATAGTTATTACACCTGTTTGACTTTCATTCAAGGCTAATTATTATTATCCACAGCTTCACAGTCACGAATGTAACTGTAACAGGAGAGGCAACTTGCAAGTTAGCAACATCATTGTCAACGTACATTTAATCATTACCTGGCAAGTAATAGGTTTTACAGTAACAACCCCGCTGATAAAAGCCGAACATGCTAACAGCAGCTAACTAAATGAGCTAGCGCTAGTCTTGCGGTCTTACAGCGAACCGCGCAGAGCAAATAACCGCAGTGCGTGCAGCAGAGCGGCTTACCTCAGAGACAGACTCATGCTGGGAGGAATTTATGGTGTGTAACGTGAAATTATTGTCGCTAAACTCACAGATATCACAGCTACTGCTAACACAACAACAACAAATCCGTTTATCCGCGCTCACAGTCGGGGTTCCTATTGGCTGCTGGTCGCCAGGCAGCAGTAAACTGTCCTCTGATTGGTTCATTTCTTCTTCTTCTAAAGCAACTGCAACCGAGTGGCGCACTTCCGCCACCTGCTGTTCTTCTATGTTATTACTCCTTTATCCCTAATTACAGGTCAATGGGGTAACATTTGAACTGATAGATATAACCTGTTGATGACTGACATTAAGAAAATTATTTTTTGTATTACAAGTTTTTGAAATTTTAGGTTTAAATATGCAAATTAGGTATTATATATCCAAAATGATCTAGTTTGTATCATTAGATGAAACCACCTTAAACATTTTGTTTCATTTTGTTGAGATATTTTTTTACAGAGGGGTGTGTGAATATCTCTTTTATCATTCCAAATCAATTACATCAGCAAATACTGTCAAAAATCATCATTATATTTTTTGAGAATTAAATGTTCTTACTCATATAAACACAATATTTTTGTAATACTAGTATTCTGAAATGTTATGTTTAAATATGCAAAGAAATTATTACATGCCTGAGAATGCTTTAATTTGTAATAATTTCCAGAATCTGAACATTGGATAAATCCAGCGTCAAAATTCTTGTTTCAGTTTGTTGACATGTTAGACTTGAAGGTTTTTGATGAGGATCTCTATTTTAGTCCAATAATCAAAAAATACCATCAACAGACAGAAAAAAATGTTTTTAGGTATAAAAATGTTTGATAAATCAGGCCGTGAAGTTTTATGAAGTTTATGCGAGCCTCTGGACTGGCAAGAGGATGAGGTGGGAAAGTGAGAGCGACCACTTGTTCCAGTCACCACCACTGTGGGCCCTTGAGCAAGGCCCTTAACCCCTGACTGCTCCTAGTATGTATAGTTAAGGTTAACTTTGAATAGGATGGGTCAATGCAGAGAAGGAAGGAACCCAAGGAGATCAATAAAGGTTGGATTATTATTATTATAGTTCAGATAAAGGTGTATAATGAGCCTTTATACTTATTCATACATGTCCGCCACAGGGATGGAGAAAGCCACAGTATACTTGTGAGATTTCTTATGTTGGACAGAGGATCAAGTGTAGACGGTAAATACAGACGCTAATAAAACCCAAAAGACCTAACTAACTAAGCAAGCTTATCAAACTGTCCAAATAACTGCTAATCCCAACAGCTGTGGTGGAGTTTAGGACTCGGAGTGAGGATGTCTGCTGTGCAAATGATTTAACGGCAGCTTGTAAACCGACTCTTGCCTCCCATGTCGATATAACTTCTGTTACGAGGGGTGATTGATAAGTTTTGAGCCTGACCAAGAAAACAAGACCTGCTAATCAAAATGTTGAGTCCTCTGAGAGATAATGAGAGTTCATGTACAATACCCGAGTCAAGTAGGGTAAGGTAGGTCATAATCATCAGATCATAGGGTAGGTTATAATCTACTATATAAGCTTGCAATGATGAACTTTGGTATATCTACGGGTAGGACTACCACATTGCACCTCTTGGCCTTGAACTTACTGCCGTCTGTATGTATGTGGGTGGCTATGTCCGTACCATAACTCGATAACAAATAGAGATAGGATAATCAAACTCTGCACAGATGTTCATCTTGACCTACCTTAGTCACCCATTAATTTTGGGGTCAAAAGGTCAAAGGTGAAGGTCACAGGGCAACCTCCCATGTTTAGGAAGGCATCCGGCGTGGGTCTGCATCTCGCTTCCTTCCTTCCTTGCTTCCTTCCTTGCTTCCTTCTTTCCTTCCTTGCTTTCTTGCATGCTTCCTTCCTTACTCCTTGCTGCCTTCCTTCCTCCTTCCTTCCTTGCTTAATTTCTTCTTTCCTTTCTATCTTGCTTTCTTGCATGTTTAGGAAGGCATCCGGCATGGGTCTGCATCTCGCTTCCTTGCTTCCTTGCATGCTTTCTTCCTTCCTTTCTTGCTGCCTTCCTTGCTTCCTTGCTCCCTTCTTTCCTTCCTTGCTTTCTTGCATGCTTCCTTCCTTGCTTACTCCTTGCTGCCTTTCTTCCTCCTTCCTTCCTTGCTTAATTTCTTGCATGTTTAGGAAGGCATCCGGCGTGGGTCTGCATCTCGCTCGAGTGCATTCTAGTTTAGGGTGTGTACAGGAGAGATTAAAACCATAGCGTTCCTTGGGTTGGATTTGGGTTTGCATGGCCCTTTTGCACTAAGGGAATACACATGTTCCTTGTAGATCCCAGTATGGTCTGAAAACCAACTTGACTTTGCATTTAAATGTGTGCAACAACAAAAAACCAAAACAAGCTGTACTGTGCAACAACTGAGCTGCAGTCGGTAAGACAAACTTACGTAACTGTGCTCCGAGTGATTTCTACTTTTAAAATGAAGTTGTTGGCTTGAATCGGACCAGATCTGGGAAACGAGTCACGTCTGAGCTCACCGCCAACACAAACATCACTTCTCTCAGCTTCTTAGTTGCGCTTTCGATTCGAGTCCCGTCTGTGTGCAGCCGAGGAGGGAGAAGTTCAAATATGTAAATGGGATAGACTGAGATGCTTAAAACCTACACCACCAAGTCCAGAGGGAGGATTCGGACTTCTGTAAGTGTCCTGGAGCTGCTTTTCTGCTCACATCTACACGGTATAAATGTTATTCTGGGGCTACAACCTTTATTATTATTAGTTTAAATCAAGCTAAATGTGTTTGAACTGCACAAATTAGACAACTGTCAGGTTCTGGAAGATGCTCTGTTAGATTAGATGATTAAATACCACCAACATTTACTTCTTATTGGGTAAACATGAAGCTAGTTAGCTTAGCGTGAAGCCTGGAGACACTTAGCCTGCCTCACTAATTACCACGGTACGTCTTGTTCTTTTAATTCACCCAGAACCAATCCAGAAACGTGTCCTAATCTGCTCAACAGAAGGAAATGTTCTGGACTGGTTCTTGGCCGGGAACACCAACTTCCTGGAGCCTCTGCTGGTTGCCCGTCTGGTGCATGTTCCCTCTGCACAACGCTCGTTAGTACAGTTAAACATACAAGATAGCAGGTTAACTAGTGAGCTGTAACGAGGCTGGATGTTCCCTCTGGTTACAGCCTTTATGCTAAGCTAACTAGCGTTAGCTGAAGAAGACACGGTCGCTGTAGGCGTGTTTGTTTCTTGATTTTATTTGCAGTTAAAACAGAAGCAGGTGACAAAACCAATATAACAAATTACAAAAAACAAAGTGTAATAAAACGGAGGGTCTCGGATGCCAGCGGTGTCACACAGTCGGATTAGCATCGCTGCGTTTCACACATCTTCCCTGAATGAACGACCTGATACACACATCCTGGAGGCGCGTTATTTATTCATTTTTATCTTTACAGTTTTTTTTTAGTTTTTTTAGCGGGAACTAATTCAGAGCAGCAGACGAAACATGAAAGCAGGCACTTTAGGCAGGATGTACATGCCAAGCTACAGCAGGTTCAATAACGGGAGATTCCTATGGTGGCCCAGAAGGGTCAACGCAACTGCAAAGGCCACAACGGAAGTGCGCAGCGGTCGGAAGAACAGGCTTTGTTTCTGGGGGACGATATTTTCTGACGGACTATTTTGATTATGGCAGCAGCGTTTTACTCCTAGACATATATACATAGACGCCGCATTGACTGTAGAGGAATGTGCCTAAAGCGCCGCCATCTTGGTACAGGGCTAGCAGAGGAGGGAGTGAATGTACATCTATGGAGGTAAGAGGTATTCCACAATCTGAAAGTAGAATTATTCACTGAATTTTCGACCGATTTCCAAACAGTTTGATTTATTAAAAACGTCACACGTAGCTATGACAGGATGCTTGGATGTTTTTTTGTTTTTTTTAAATGTCTGTCTGTCCTCCATGTCTGACGTTTGTAACAAACAACCCGCGTGAATATACGTTGATTTATGATCACTTTTATAGAGCAGACATGTCATTCCTCTGTAGGAGCGAGTGTGCCCTTACCAAGATGGCCGCCGCGTAGGTACGTCGCTCCAATCAGTCAATGCGGAGTCTACGTATATATGTCTATGGTTTTAATTACGTCTCATTAAACTCTCCCATAATCAAAATAGTCCGTCAGAAAATATTGTCCCCCGGAAACAAAGCCTGTTCTTCCAACCGCTGCGCACTTCCGTTGTGGGTTAACTTCTGTTGTGGCCTTTGCTGTTGCGTTGATTCCACTTATTCTAAAAACACAGAGAAGCAACAGGAAGAAATGAGACGGTGTTTTGTGTACAAAGGACCCGCGTGAGGATAATATTTGTCTTCCAAAGGGAGAAGAAATACTCGTGCTTTGATCCTAAAGGTAGTAAATAAAACTCAGAGTAACGAAGATGATCTGGAATGAGGCTTGAAAGAAGGTAAGAAGACTGAGGACGGTGATGAAATGATCAGACGACTAGAACAATATTGACCTGTAGATAGGGTTCAAACCGAGACCAGGATGTTACAACTCAAAGGTGGTAGAATGTAGATGTTTCATGACAGACAACGTCCTTCGTTGGAGGTAATTGAACCCAAACTTCCTGGATATGGTGCTTTAACCATAGACATAGATACGTAGACGCCGCATTGACTGTGGAGGGACGTGCCTAAAGCGCCGCCATCTTGGTACAGGGCTAGCAGAGGAGGGAGTGCATGGACTATGGATCTATGGAGGTAAGAGGTACTCCACAATCTGAAAGTAGACTTATTCACTGAACGGTTTTATTTGTTAAAAACGTCACACGTAGATATGACAGGATGCTTGGATGTAAAAAAAAATTAAAAAAAATTGTTTTTTAAATGTCTGTCCTCCATGTCTGACGTTTGTGACGATTGATTTATGATCACTTTTATAGAGCAAACATGTCATTCCTCTATAGACGTAATGCACTGTAGGAGCGAGTGGCACTGTACCAAGATGGCCGCCGCGTAGGCACGTCGCTCCAATCGGTGGCAGCAGTCAATGCGGCGTCTACGTATATATGTCTATGGCTTTAACGCCATGGCAGGATATTTAACCCTCACATGACCAGCTCTGGAATCAATCAACAACTCCTAAGCTTGATTTATACTTCTGTGTTGAACCTACGGCCTGCTTGGTAGCGATATGTTTGCAACACCACTGTAAAATAAAGATTAGAACTATCTGGCGTCCGCATATTTCAAACACAACAGCAGTTATTGTTCCATTTTCAGTCTGTCGGTTCAGACAATCTTCTCTCTCGTCTGCGTTGCTGTACTTTTAGTAAATGTTCATTATTTATCATCTTAATCTACAACGTCGATTCAAGTCCGGAGTATAAATCAAGCTTCACATGGAGGTGTGCGTACGCCACATGCCATCATCATAAATATAAATCCACTGAGAGACAAACATTCAAAAACCAAACACAGGATAAATAAGTCGACTACCTGAACGTACAACGTGTGAAAATGGCTGTTAAAATAAAAAACCTTTTACATGTCGATGGGTTGGTTTAGCTCTGGAGTCTACATCGCTTCACTTTTTGCGATAGTGAAGCTTTTTTCTTTTTAAGCGAACACCTTGTTCTCTGGTTCCGTCTTGTTCTCTGGTTCTGTCCTCGTTCCTAAAAACCCATCAGAGCTACGTTTTCCAGAAGCGTCTCCAGACCGAACGGATCAAACGCGTTTGGGTCAGAGGAGCTTTTGGGAAACAGGCCCCTGGTCTTTGATTTACAGCGGGTTGAATCGTGTCGCTGCTCGGCCGACTTTTAACAGGAACAACCGATGATGATGGTTTCTCTTTCCTTTCAGTGCAGCGACAGATCCTTACCGCTGCCTCCAGAGTCCCTGGTGTGTTCTCGCTACTTCTTCTGCACATCCTGCAGCAGCTTCATGGCGGCCGTGTTTTTTGGTTCCACTTTCAGCAGACTGTTCAGGTCGTTCACGCAGGCCTTGATGTCCTGCAGGGAGATCAAGACGAGAACCTGGAGTTAGATAACTGACCGAGGCTGATGAGGAAGGAAAAACTGGAACTAAACGGCCGAGTTTGAAGCTATGAAACTGAAACAGTGAGACATGCTGACATCCATAGTTAATAGAAATATATTCAGCTTTCAAAAGACCAACTTCAACACACCAGTCCGACGTGAACAAGTAAGTTTGTGTCCTCGTAGTTTCAATCGTAGCATCTGGACTGGCTGGAGTTTGTCCAAGACGTTCCACCTCTCATCTTGGATGAGAGGTGGAACGTCTTGGACAAACTCCAGCCAGTCCAGATGCTTGAAACTACGAGGATAACCATGACCTGGATGACCGAGAACCTTCACAGACCAGTAATTTTGTGTGCTTTCTTAAATTTCCATCTTTTCTTTCTTGACTTTTGTCTTTTCCTCAGTCAGGATGATCTGGAGTTTCTTCTGTACAAACTCTTACACAGCAGGGATCCCGCTCTCAAACTAATTCGCTCAAAACGTTTAATTTCAGAGGTTCAAAATTCACGTTTGAGCACACTGTAGGAGGACTGTAGCGCTAGCAGGGCTGCAAAACATGGAGAAAACATCTCGACGTGACAGAGCGTTACCTCATGAAACACTTTAAAAAGTACTGGAAGAACTGGACATTGTCATCATCATGTTATTGCCGGCATTTATCTGTTTGTTTGTTTGTTAGCAAGATAGCTTGAAAAGTCATGAAGGGATTTTAATGACATTTTCAGGACGTGTTGCTAACGGGACACGGAACAGATGAGTACATGTTGGTGATGTTCTGGATGAGGAGTTATAGCTCAGTAGGATGAGCATCCGTCTACAAAGCCGCGGGCCCTCGTTCGAATCCCGTCAGTGCCAATGAAAAAAGTTTTGTAGGGGCGGAGGTGGCTCAGGTGGTAGAGCGGGTTGTCCAATGATTGTAAGGTTGGCGGTTCGATCCCCGGCCCCTCCACATGCCGAAGTGCCCTTGGGCAAGACACTGAACCCCAAAGCGTCTGCTAAATGAAACTGGAAATCGAAATTGTAAATTACAATATGGGTGGAAATGAGCTGCTTGGCGGAGGTCTGCGCTCTCCGAGTGCTTTTCTAGTTAAGGTTGGTTTAAATCAGGGGTAGCCAACTCCGGTTATCGAGAGCCCCTATCCTGCATGTTTTAGATGCTTCCCTCTTCCAACACACCTGATTCAAATGATCAGGATCATTATCAGGCTTCTGCAGAGCTTGATGATGAGCTGGAGGAGGGGAACATCTAAAACATGCAGGATAGTGGCCCTCGAGGACCAGGAGTGCCCACCCATGTCCTAGACTGTACTGGTTTCATTTGTACCTAAAGCACCTGTTTAATCCTGGCTGAGATCTGATCACAGCTGAATGAAAACCACCTCTTCATACCAGGTGGAAATGTGGTTTTTATTTTTAAAAACAGCAGATTGCGGCTCAGTGTCTGTTGTACCTAAGCCAGCGCTAACATTTCTCTTTTCACAACTCAAACCTCCAAACACCGAGTTGAGAGTCGCGCTGCATGGAGCTGTGAGCGCTGAGCTCACCGTGTCCTGGCTGTGAGCGGAATACTGATGAGGAGAGGCTGCCGGGGGAAACGCCGGCAATTACCGAGGCAGGAAACGCTTTTCATTTAATCGCCCACCCTCAAAACCCTCCTTCTTAAAACACCTGATTGCTCTGTGTGGGAATCAGACTGAGGGTCTTACCTTGAGCTCCTTGTGAGCCTGAGCCCTCCTGTAGAGAGCCTTGACGTTGCTGCCGTCAATCACCAGAGCCTCGTCACAGTCCCTGACGGCGTCCTTGTACTGCTTCACCGACAGGAAGCACAGCGCCCTGGTCGCACAAGAAACCACTGGGCTTTAAATCAACCATTATTATCGTAGCTCACTACATTGGATTCATTCTAGGCCAGGGGTGTCCAATCCTGGTCCTCGAGGGCCACTATCCTGCATGTTTTAGATGTTTCCCTCTTCCAACACACCTGATTCAAATGATCAGGATCGTTATCAGGCTTCTGCAGAGCTTGATCATTTGAATCAGGTGTGTTGGAAGAGGGAAACATCTAAAACATGCAGGATAGTGGCCCTCGAGGACCAGGATTGGGCACCCCTGGTCATGATGAAAGGGGAAGCTGATCCATGTTTAAACCCTCACCTCTGGTCATGAGCTTTGGGGAGTGAACAAAAGCATGACATTATGGATACTTGAGGCCAAAATGAGTTTCTTTTTCAGAGTTTTTTATCAGTACACTTAAGTCGATGTTTTTGTTAGTGTCTGCAAACCTCTCCCCCTCTCAGCTCCTGACACTTTGGCAGGGTCTGATCATCTCTCTCAAGGTCTTTTCATTCCTCACACTCTTTCAGTTTAGCTAGTTTACCCATCTGATTGACTTTCATGAAAGATTATCTAGAAGTATTGGCCATTTATAATCACAAATAGATGTTTTGCTCCCACATGTTTGCCATCCGACATGTTTGGACAACATGCTGGATGAATTAGCTTGTTTCGATCCAGCCCCAGCCTAAAGGGATGATTGAGACTGGGTGGATCAAGCATCTGATAAGAATGCTTCCTGGACTCTTCCCGAGGCAGAGCATGGACGGACCCAGATGTTAGAGGGATTACATATCGCGTCTGGCATGGAAACAAGAGTGGGTGTGGAAAGGGTCATCTGGGCTACCTTACATCATGTGCTGCCATAGGCTAGACCCAGGTGGCAGAAAATGGAAAAATAGACGGACTATAATAACAGTTTGACTCATTTTGGCCCAATATGTAACATTTATGACAATACTGACTCTGGGATTATGGATAAAGTAGGGATCCTAGGAGGAAGTCAGTCTTGGCTATCACAATGTGTCGGCATAACTGATTGATGTTGGCATCAATATTTTAAACCCACACGTTTTTTTTTTTTCTATCTAAAATGCTTCACTTCATTGTAACAAATGTATTCTTTCCATATCACTATGTAATTACTGTGTCATAGTGTTTTTGGGTCCAGTCAGGTGTAGTCAGCAAAACAGTTTTCGAAAAAAGGGGAGTGCAGCAGAGTCCAAAGATCTAAGGCTTCAAAAGTATAGAAAGACATCCAATAGGTAAAAAACAGAAAGATGGTTTGTACACTGTGCGAAGTTTCAATGGCATGTCAAAGCAGCACTGCACAACCACCTGAGGGGAAAACACACAAGTGCTATATTGGAAGTACCACCAGAAAATGGAGGTTGTCAAGTGTTGTCAGGTCAATAGTAGGAAGAGCTTCTTGGCATATTTTGTCATCGTAATTAAAAGAAACTTGGTAGAAATACTTGCAATGGTGAATTGGATTTTTTGGATGTAAATAAATAATTTCAATTAATCTAATCGGTAAAATAGTCTATAGATTAATGTTTGGATATATAGTCTTTAGCGGCAGCCTCAGTCAACCTGCTGGTTCTCTCCTGGACATATTCCTGAGATTTAATGCCAGCAACTCACAGATTGATTGTAAGGCCGGTGTTATTTAGACCTGCGTTGACAGATACAGCAACAGTAGTTTTACTGTTAAGGGCCTGACATTGGAGGCTGAGGTTAGTGAAATAGCTCCAGTTATTCTGGATCGGCAGAGTGAAGTGCGGGTCAATTCACAGGTAAAGTTCCTGGCCCAGTGGGAGAGCAGTAATGGAGCAGAAAAAAACCTCCAGCACAGTAGCTCAGTCCCTCAACATCAATAATTCATGTCCAGGACATAGAGAGAGATGAAGAGAGAGAGACCCTGCAGAAGGAGTGAGGAGGACTACAGCAATCCTGTATTACAACACAACTATAACTAACAAAGGGAAAATAATAGTGAGATGACCATGAATTAAAAAATAAATTGTTGATACTACAGAAGTAACCAAACCTTACTATACAGCTATTATTGAAGCAGGAATATTGTGCAGTAAAGAGTTATCTGTGAGGGAGCAGCAGCAGTCTTGCAGGGCAGGTGATACCAGACTATAGTTCACACCACTTTCACTTTCTAAGATTAGAAGAAGTGCTCCGCTCAGCAGCAGTCAATGGTGGCAGGCTGTTTGCCTTCAGGTGCCTTTAGGTGCCTTTGATGTGCCGACTCTTGACATCCCGTCACAGTGAATCAGCGAACCTCACAGACTGAAATCACATCCTGCCGTCTCACAGACCTGAGGCCCAAACTCCTTAACAAAAAATCCAAGACCCAGCGGTTAACATAGAAACGTATTGTCACCACCAGCAAAGCTGTTTTTCTGAGACAGAGAGGCAGAATGAAGAGCAGTTTTCTTTCTCAGTTCACATGTTGACTGTTTAATAATGTCTTAGCAAATATTCTGCTCATGATCATAAATTAAATCTTAAATCTAATTATTCTATTTATTTAATTATTTAATTAAATCTAATTAAATCTAAATTATAAATCTGCTATGTGCCTTATAGTATTACTTATTATTTGTATTTTTTTTAAAAGCTTTTATTGTTGTAGTGTTTAGTAGAATTTTATTACTTCATGTCATTATTTACTTAATATATGTTGTTTGCACCAAAGGTTTGAGGAGTACTGCAATTTCAATCCTCTTTATGTCGTGTACATACTGCAGAATTGACAATAAAAGACTTGACTTAATTCCTTTATCTCACTGAAAAGAGAGGAAAATGAGGCAGAGAGATGCATTGTAATTAACTGGCTAGAGCAGATGACTCTCCAGTGAATGTGCAACATGTTAACATCCTTAAAGCATTAAGTATCAGTTTTTTGTACAATAACAACAAATTGTGGAAACACTGTTAGCGTTAGCAGCACTTTGCACTGTGATGCTCATGGTTGAGATATCACTGCTGACATTAGTTTGCAGCTACATGTGATGGATTAATGATAATAGGGGCACAGTACAAAACCACAGTAATGGTTAAGTGTAATGATGGCTACTGTGGTGCTGTTGGAGAATCTCACTTGTGCAACACAAACAGCAAAAAACTGCACTATTTCTGTTCTATGTTCCATGTTTTTATTTACTTTAAAGTACTGATGTGCAAAAATGTGATTATGTGCATTTGCGGTTAACCATAGAAATGGAAATGAGCCATGCAAATTTTCATTCATCAAAAATGACATGTTATTAGCGATTTGAACACCCTTCTGTGTGGAGAAAAAACAATCAGTATTCAAACTGTATCTGTTCAGACTCAAAATGAGTCTATTAGGAGGAAAACAGACCATTTGTTGGTGTAAGTACTTCGTTTT
>OMNN01097104.1:2599-16008 GCA_900302755.1 Chromis chromis
GGTGGGGGGTGTTTTTTAATATGAATGTTATTCTATTTTTAACATGTGAAGCACTTTGTGCTACATCTTGTATGAAAAGTGCTATAGTGCTACAATTTGATTTGATTTGATTTGATTTGATTTGATTACACTCTACAAAATAACAGGATGAAGCTGTTGAATTGTTTACTGGAAGTACATTACAGTGAATTCCTCTTGCACACACATTCGACTACAGCTCAGAAAGTATCTAATGAAAGAAAGTGAAGAAAAGAAATTACCCAGCCTAAGACCCAGAAAAAGCTTCAGAGCTTCCTTGGATCTGAACATTTCTACTGCTGCTTTATCAGTAATGATACTAAGATTCTGTCACCCTTGACAGCCTTGACTTTCACCTGTGTGCCCTTCAAGTGGTCCTTGGAAACCCAAGTCCGCCTTTCTGGAGTTGAAGAACCATTTGTTTCTGATCCCACCCTTACCCATCTTACCCTGCCAGACCCTACATTCCAGGTTATTGTGGAGGTGGACGCCTTGGACACAGGAGTTGGAGCCGCATTATCACTACGTTCTCCTTCTGACAATAAATTGCATCCCTGTGCCTTCTTCTCCCACAGAATCTCCCCTACTGAAAGAAATTATGACACAGGAAATCGATAACTGTTGGCTGTTAAGTTGGCCCTGGAAGAATGGAGACACTGGATGGAAAGAGGAAGAACAACCATTTGTAGTTTGGACTAATCACAAGAACCTCGCCTACATTCAGACAGCTGATAGGCTAAACTTCCATCAGGTTAGGTGGGCTCTGTTCTTTGGTCAGTTTAACTTCTCCCTCGCCTATCGCCCAGGTTCCGCTCTTCTTCAAGCCTCAGAAAAAATACAAAACCAAACCAACCACCATCGCTCAAAAAGGTATGGCTATGTTCCAAAGAACTACCAATGAACACTGAATACAGAGAGCTTTCCCCCGCGACATGGGGCCTTTTGAAGTTAAGAGCATCATTAATCCCTGTGCCGTGCTTCGTGTGAAGCTTCCTTCATCTGAAGCTCCCTTCTTCTCACCCAACTTTCCATGTCTCTGAAGTAACTCTCTTGCGTTGGATACTCTTATATATACGGATGGGTACCGAGCCCCGGTATTCATCCCGGAGCAAAGATTTTCAAAACCGGAAGGCCAACAAGCTCCAGCTGTGTGCAGCAACACAGGAGACAAACCATTACACTTGACTACAGTTGATGCAGAAAATGTGCGTTGCCACAAAAGTAACAAGTTCTTTGCATGTAAGAGCAGAAACACGATCAATCTGTGGAAACCTTCAGTAAAAGTTCATCACATACAGACGGAGAAATGTTTGACTGCTGAGCTCGTAGTTCTTTCCTCACTAACCAGGTGTGTGTTATGTCTGCTAGTAGCCTGCACACAGCTAATCAAACTATATGAACACAGGCTAAAGATTAAAAGTAAGTATTCTCCAGCAAATTCAGAGCATCATCTGAACAGTCACTCAGAATGTTAGTTTCCCTTTCAGAGCACAAAGCAGTGGGATTTAGTGATTTGGAGGCAGCAGACAAACTCTGTCTGACGTTATGTTCACTGTTTCTCTGACTGAATGTTGGTGTTAGTGCTAGAAGAAGGTCTTCAACTGTTTTCTTCACTAAACTATTAAAATCACAGTACAAATACTGTCATAGTCCTGCATTCATTTTATACTCAAAAGTGAAGAAAGAGGTTTTCTCAGCACAATGTACTGACATTTACTTATTATCTGATCAAAATGGAGCTTTTAATTCTGATATAATGCTGGACAGTTTAATGAAACACACTGCCTATTATTTTATGTTGAGAGTAAAACCTGTGACACTGTCCACAGTGCTCTGATCGTCATCAACACAACATTACAATAATTTGTTTAGTTTATTCTCTTTTAAAAACAAAACATGCAATCAAAATGTACTGATAAGAATACAGTTAAAGTACCTGATTGAGTAGTAGTACCATTAATAATGGTAAAGGGCTTAATGATACCCATCCCTACTCATATAGATTCTGCTACTGTCTGATGCTGCAGGTATTTAATAAACTCAGAAGAAAGTCCCACAACAGCTGGAAACAACAAACTAAACTTCAGCTTCAGCTTTCCAGAAAATAGATTTCTACCAGTTAGTTCTCTATCCAGGGATATTTGCTGTTTGACCTAATCACCAGCATGTTCATCTCCCCAATTTGTTTATGTTGCAAGGTATAGTCCTGCATTGTAAGCAGGTTTTCTCTTCTTGTCACTATGAACATTTTCTCACATATCTTGTCCCCTTTCTATTGGATTAGTGTAGTGACCTTTCTACACATGTTTAGTTTAGTTTAGTTTATTTGTCAGGGACAATGTACAAAATACATTAATCTTACGAAAAGATGCTTTGTACCAGATTTAGCAGAGCTAATTTCCATCTGCAGTCCCCGGGCAGGTGCACACAGGATTAAAACATTACATTACAAGTAACTGTTAGTAGCACAAACAAATACATGCAATATTATCTGAGCAGTAGTCACTTAAAACTAATCAGATGGTTTATTTACCCGAAACCATCACAGCCTAAAATCTGTACAACATAGTAAAAAACTTTTGCAACAAAATTACACTTGTAAAATTTAAGTGCGCTGATGCTGACACAGCTGGTTATCGAGAATGTGTTTCTTTAAGTTTTAGAGAAGTTATTCAGATCCACAGACAACTTCAGACTGTCAGGAAGTTGATTCCATTGTTTAGGCGACATGTAAGGCTATGGATAGCTTTCCATTTATCAAAGACTTTTTATTTGTTGTAACAGTTTTAGTTTAGCTTAGTTTAGCCTAATCCATGAACACATGATGGTTTTACAACGTTGCCATCAACAGGTTCCACTTTTTTGCACCAAAGGTCCTCCTGAGTCTGATCATATTGGTACTATGTGGTGTTCTGCTGGAAAACCTTGGATTCTAACATCCGTGTTGAGGAGACTTAGACACCCAGATAAACATTGTCCCAGAACAAACACACTCCCTCATGCAAATGGAAATCCCAGATGTCACTGGTCTACCCCCACAGGAAAATGCACATGGCAACAACATCAACCAATCAGGAACATCTGGAGGAACATGACAATGGCCCAACATGTTGGTTTGACCTCCAAACTTCCTAGAGCCCATTCTGATCAAGCATCAACAGGATGCAGTGGAACAAGTTGGATTGACAGAGGCCCCACTGCACAAGCCAGAGTACCCAAAGGATCCACTGCCCTGGTCCTGGTGCCAGACCCCATAGGACACCCTGAGAGGTCCTCTGGTCCAAAATGGTTCAGAGAATTTTGGACCACATAAGGGGGACAAACACAATATTAGGCAGGGGGTCATAATGTTAGGCCTGATCGGTGTGTGTCACAAGTAAATAGCCTTGGGTTTATATAACACAGTGCCAATAGTCCTGATCACAATCCATTTGACAGGGAGATATTTTGAGAAGTTGCCCAAAGGTAAGATGAAGGACGGTGTATAAGAGGATGGAAGAATGTAGAAAAATGTTCTTTGGAGCACAACTATTCATATGTACCACAACTTTTTATCCCCTGTCCAAGTTCTTTATGGCTTTGTGGTACTGGTCATCCCAGCAATTAGGGCAGTGGCTTTCTTCCAAGCATGAAAATCTGGCATGTACTACATACAGCAGTGCAATATGGACCATTGCACAGTACATGTGGAGGATCTTATGTGAGTGACATTCCCTATAAAAGGCAGATGGTTACAATATAGGTGACACTGTGAATCCTCGCGCTGCCACTGGACCATATCCTATCCACTTAAAGATCTTTTTTTGATCTCCAGCTGAACCTTGTGCGTATGTTCAGCATGTCCTTTAGGGAATGTCATGGAGCTGTTACGCTATTAAAAGTACAGCGAGGGCGGGAGAAGTGCTTTGGAGTGGAGCTTATGTGACTGTATTTCTTCAATTCTTCTCTCCAGTAATGCGTCTTTGCATATAAGACAAACCACAAGAGCAAAGTGGGCATGTCCTCGGGCCCCTGGAGGATTTTACAATAGAAAAAGACTAAACCCCCGTTCTGACTGAATGTATTGCTGTAGAATAGGTAGGGATTTCATTATTACCTGCACTGGTCAGTAATTTTAATCCTGTCCAGAGCTCATGTGTCTGACTCCAAGCAAGGCCAGATTAACGTCCCCCCAGTGAGCCTCATTACAGTTTCAGTGTGTGTCCTGGCTCAAAAAAGCCATAAAAAATCCCAGTTCTGATGACTGGAAACTCTGCATCCTTGAGTATTTCACTGTTGGGCAGTCATCAGTCAATACATTTCAATATGTTAATGTGTCGTCTTTCACTATTATCTGACGTTTTTACACATAAACATAATAAATAAATGAATGAATAATAATAATGAAATCATTATCAGATGCAATAACAAAAATATTTTTTGGTTGCAGTCTTGTGTGATGATTCAGCCTTAAACCCAAGTAATGATTAATTCTTCTTCCTTTTTCACAAATTCAAGAGATCACCAGTTAACAACAGTAAACTTAATGGAGACAGTCCACGTGGCGATTACTCTACAAAGGCAATAGTGTGCATGTATGGAATAGGCTGGTATGAAGTGCTGTGCATGTATAGAAAAGAGTTGTCCAAGTAGAATCTTTGGCGAAGTTGGGGACAAAAAAAAGATTCACCATTCTTTGAGACCCTGCTATTTTAACGACACACAACACAAACATTGAACTGTTAAAGTTTAGGCTTTGAGTTTCTGCAACTTTTCATATTTTGCGTTAGAATACCATACAGTATTATGTTACGTTACCTCAACTCAGAATTTTTTCTTAGTTTCGATAACTCAACTTTATTACCTAATATGACTTGTATGATCCAAGAATGAGAACAGAAGGTATCTACAGTATCGTCATCCTGGTTCACATAGTGAGTTTCATATGAGAAACAAAGGAGGGAATTTTGACCTTAAGTTGTACTGAAATGTTTCCGTAAATAAGTTGAGTAAAAAGTTCTTTAGGCGTTTAATCAACTTTACTTACAGGTTCTGACACTGATATTCAGACAAGCTTATCAATAATAGAGGAAAATATTATTTCATGTAACTTACTATGTTTTTTTACGATGATGAACTCATTGAGTGATCATATTGTTTCCTGCATTCCCCAGCTAAAAAATAAACACAGTAGAATAGTTTCGGCTTTTAATGATTTCAATACAGGTTACATTTCGAAGGCCAAACAACTTACGAGAAAAAAATTGAAATTTGTGTGTGGGTGCTTCCTAACATATGGCCAATTAAATCAACGTCACCTGCAACTTGCAAAAACAAACTATGATGTCCTTCAAATTAAAACACTTCAAATCTTAGATCATCAGACTGGATGACCGAGCCTACCTCAGACAACATTTTCTAACTTGTTCATTTAGAGAACATCAAAGATTCTCAGTTGTCAAGATTGAATGAACTGACAGAGATGCAAGAATATTATGTCAAGGTAACTTTGTTTATTATAGCTGCTTGTTTTCTTTCATAACTGGTCGGTGTTTTTCTTCTAAATATTGTAAATATATTGGGTGACCTGATAGCAGAGTAGTTAGGGTACGTGCCAAAGTCCCTATTTCAATTCCCAGGTGGGGATCGCATACAACAAATCATTCCATAGCTCTCTTTCCCTGCATTTCCACTATACAGTATCTATATATAGATGTAGACATATATATATAGATATGGTGTTGACAAATTATATTTCCCCTGCCACCTTGTGGATGTTCACTTTTCATCATAGAGCATCCCTTGTGGTTGGGTACTCTCCCTTCAACCGGGGTCATCCACTCGTTCATCCAGCCCCCTCCAGGACCTAAAAATGAAGGTTGATACATACTGCACGTTCTTTGGAACAGATCAAAAGCTTCATAGAGTAGCCTCACATCTATTGCACGGCGGCCTCCAGTTTGAGTGTTAACTTAAAGGGAATAAGCAACATCACCACCCAAAGGACCGGGTCCATGGTTTGATTCCCGGGCAGACTCCCTAGGATCCATGGTCATGATAATCTACCCATGAAAAGCACTCAGCTGATATCGTGATGTGATGAATATGGTGGAATGTGTAATTTATTCTCAGGCTTTTACTTCATGTACTGGTGGAAACAGAACCATGTAATATAGCTTGCAAATTTGATATGCTGCTTTCAAGGGAAAATCCATCATAAACCAGTTTCCATCTTAGAGATTTTCCACAGAAAAGGTAGTTATCATGTTCACACCCACATCTTGGACGGACAGCCCTTTTCTATGGTTTTGGAAAAGCTTGCTGGGAACTGTAGGACTTTGCCAGCTGAGATAAAAGCAAATGAGACCTTTCACAAAACTGTTGTAATAGGATGGGACATGAGAAATGTACTAAAATGAGAAGTTTCATGTGACATTTACAACTCATGCACAATTAAAAATGTGACATTGGAGAATATATAAACAGACACCTGCTGTGCCTCTCTTTGTCTTTCTCCTCAGACATCCATTGTTCCCGCTGTTGGCATTGTTGTTTGAGAAATGTGAGCAGGCCACGCAGGGATCTGAATGCATCACATCGGCCAGCTTTGATGTCGACATCGAAAACTTTGTGCACCAGCAGGAGCGAGAACACAAGCCGTTCTTCAGTGAAGATCCAGAGCTGGACAACTTGGTAAGCCAACGACTGTGATGAACAATATGATAGATAATCAGTTTACGGAACCTGCTCCACTTGGTCAAAGAATGATGCTGCTTTTCCACCAGAAAAGGTCTTGTTCTAGAATTAACAATTGAAATATGCTTTTAGTCTTAGTTCTCCTAGATTTCTTTGCAGCTTTTGATACTGTGGGTCATAAAATCCTCCTGCATAGTCTTCAAAAGTAGGTTGACTGTCTTGGAGGAAGTCTTTGTTTCCCTGGGAGGGGGGGATTTCTCCTCAGAGAAAACAAGCAATGGGGCCCCACAAGGTTCTCTTTTAGGTCCTATTAAACTCCAGATGCTGTCACTTGGCTATGTCTTTAGAAAGATTGAGTTTCATAGCTTCGCAGATGACACACCACTATACATTTCTGTATTCCCAGATGAATTTAGCCGCATTGATGGGCCAGTACAACGTCTATATGGCATAAATGGATGGATGTCAGTCACACAACGTCCTACAACCAATTTAAGAACAAAATAAATCGTACAAAGGACACGGTCAAAATCATGGGCATGTCTTGGACTGTGATCTCACTTTTCTGAACTAAGTGGCATTTTATCGTCTTAGAAATATTGCGAAGATAAGACCACTCCTCTCTCAGACTGACAGAACAACATTTAAAGTATGCTTTTATAAAATCTTGTCTTGACTATTGCAATGATTTCTTGTTAGTCTACCTTAGAACCATGTAGCTCATGTACTACTGACAAAGACCAGACAGAAATACATACCTATAATGCTGATGTTTAAGTCATTCCACTGGTGGCCTATTAGTTTTATTGATTTAAACTATTTTAGCTGTTTTACTAGTATGTAAATCACTGAATGGCCTGTACCATCTCTCGGGCATACTTTTTAAATATATATACCTAACACATCCCCCAGATCCTCTGCTGCTGGTCTGATCTTTGGGTCAACAAGCATCCTCAAGCAGAGTTTTCCACAGACTATGGCGATGACCGCCTAAAGACATAATTGTTTAACATGGCTTTTCATTAGGGTGTCTCATCCACTACTTTTCACACTCTGACATCCCTTGTGTCTATTTACTGACTCTTATTTACTCTTCGTTTCGTTATGTTAATTCGTTATGTTGTTTCTATTTTGTCTGCGCTGAAGTACTTTGGGCTACATGTTTGTCTGAAGGTGCTATTTTATTAAGGTTGAGCTGAGCTGAGTAGACCTGAAATGTTTTTTTTACTTATAAGCGCTTTCCGTTCTTTTTCTTCTTTAAATGAGATATTCTTTGACAGTCATGGTTCAAGCTTCAGGCCCTACTATGTTTTACTTTTCAAGTTCCAAACTTCTTTTTGTGGTGGAAACACGCACAGTGGTTCAAATTTAGGTTTGCAAACCGCAACAGAATGAGTTTGGCGCCGGTGGAAATGCCCCTCAAGAAAAAAATAAAGCAGCAGAAATGGCTGTTTGCATCATTTATACTCCCTCCTTTTTCATGTAATCTCACCCATCCTCCCCCTGCCCTTCTCCTTGCACCGGAGCTAGCAGTAATTACAAATTATGAGGAGGAGGATGCTGATCATGTTCACTGACAAAAGAGGGGGAGGAGTTAAAGCCAGACAGAGACAAAGACAGGGACGAGAAATTTGAAGAAAAAAAAAGTGCACTCTTGTCATTACAGTACTTGGGATGGCAGGCCGACAAGTGCTGAACAGTCAATTAACCCTGCATCTGTGTGTTTTATGAGGCACTGGGTGCCGGCGTCCCTCCCAGAGGGCACTAACTCTTCCACAGGGCAGTAATGTTACGCTGGGCCTGACTGGCTGTGATGGGTGCAAGAGTTACTGGTCCCTTGATTAAGCGAGTGCAGTTTAATTAGCTGATTTATCTCCTCCTTGGCCAAGCACTTTTCTGACCATTCTGTTGACCTTGAGTGGTGACTTTGAGCGAGTGTGCTACTCAGAGTGGAGAGAATCCAGCTGATGGTCAGCTAACTGCTGAAAAGAAGAGAGGCTGCAGAATTATATGTATACTGTACAAAACCCATCAGCACTGCAAACAAAAAGATTGAAACGACATTCGACTCTTTTATAGGTTTGACCCTTTTCACACATTCAAAATATACAAATAGTTGTCTGTCACTTGCTTTATTAATAGCTGTCAGGGAATAAACCTGGAAAAAGCTGTTTTCTTGCAACATAACTACAATGAAATGTGTGTTAAATATCTGTGACCCCTACATTTATTCAAATTATCTGCATATGTCTGACCAGAACAGATTTACCTTGATGGCATCAGAGGCAACCTGCCATGAAAACTTCTTAATAAGCCCTAAGAACCTACTGTAAAACTTCCTTTAAGCCATGTTTTAGTGAAGATGGCACAGAAGTGGCATGATGGTCTGAAGTCTAAGTCATATTTTAAGGTTTTCAAAAAAGCCATCTTTGTATGTAGCGCTAAAAATGCCTAAGGCAAAGAGATGACTTTGGAAGATAGTGATATTGCAAAGTAACAAGCATTCTGGTACATAGGCAATAATGCACGGTCAATCAGCAGTGTTAGGAGAGTAGAATTAGGCAGATATCAGAATTTGGCCAAAATATGACTTAGGCAATTATGCTATGAGGCTAACGATACAGAAACACTTAAACAGAAACCTCTGCTGTTGGCATTTAGAATCTTTAACAGGGTTTGATGCTGAGACCTTTAATCGCACGAACCCGGAATTACTCTTGTGTTGCGTTCAAACATGAAAAGGCTACAGCCTACTGTTGGGTTTAGGAGTTTAGTTACACTTTGAACATTGATATTGATTCTTCTTCAATTGAAGCTTAAAGCGACTCTCGCTAGTTTTCCAATGCCGTCTCCCATTTCCCATTGGCTGATGACGGCTGTGAGAAGCAGTGGAGAGCTTCCAAACTGTTAAATGTACATTTGAGCTCAGGTTGTTTTGTTACTGTGTGCAATAAAATCCAATATATATATATATATATCTTTTAGCCCCATAAAAACAGCTACTGCTCTACACAGAACCAGCTCCTAGAGACATTCAGCAGAGAAGGTCCATCATTTTGTTTAGCAGAGGCTCGATCTGTCGATTTCTGGCTTTGGGAGTGTATAGGATGAAAGGATCCCACAGCCCTGTATACGTGCAATCTATATGCATCTCTGGAACATTCAAATTGAATGCCACTCCCAGCTCATCAGTAAAAGAAATTGATGCATGTCACTCTTTAAAAACTGACTGTAAACAACTCAGTTGTTCTACATCTAGTGTTGTGATGGTTTGTTTCACTCAATGTGGTGAGTTGTAAGTTTGAATGCCTCTAAAGCTCATGTGGATGAGCAACATCTGTACGTACAAAAGTCTTTTCAGTGACTTGCAAGCATTTATAATGACTTTTCTGCATTTGATTAAGCTTCCAGAGACAGAGGAAAACTTGAAATCACCCCAGAGTCATAACATGAAAAATCATTAGTTCTGGGGGTCTTATTTGGGGCCCTATAAAAGACAATATTCAGTTGCTTTGTAGGAAACATGTAGGATCCATTTGGAGCTTGATCCATACTTGTGCTTCTGCTTTTTTACCATTTCTGTTTTTTAATCTGTGTATCATAAGTCTTTTCATTTTATGGATCTGAGACGACAGAGCTGCTTTAGAACCACATTGTTTTATGTTTAAATTTGTGTTTAATGTTACATTGAAAGGGTTCCAGCTGAGGTTTGATGTTAATTAATAGTTAAATGAATGAAGATAAATTAAATTATACCTATCTTTTTGTGTTAATGTTTTTTTTCGCTACTGAATGGAACGCCCTGAAATTATGTAAAGACATTCATGGTATCCCGAAGATGAGTCCTAATGATGATGCTCTTTGTTCTTTTATTCATGACCAAATGTCTGCAAAGCTAATGACATTTCAGTTGTACTTGGTCTTTTCGCTAATTAGCAAATGTTGCCTCACAGTGCGATACCAAACTTTTATAAACAGCAACTTCTGCCACCTTAAGATTGTGATATGAAGAATTTAGGCTGCATTAGATTGAAATCAGTGCTACGCCTGACGGCTGTAGAGCAGGGGTGTCAAACATATGGCCCCCGGGCCGGATTGGACCCTCTGGCGGGCTGGTTTTGGCAAAGTGTAAATATTACAGAGAAGACATTAACTGCAAATTGTAAATTTTTAAAACTGTTAATTTAAAATGGGCTGCACGGTGGCTCGGTTAGAACCGTCGCCTCACAGCTAGAAGATCCCCGGTTCGTGTCCCGGTTAGGACGCCTGGGATCTTTCTGTGTGGAGGTTGCATGTTCTCCCTGTGGGTTTTCACTGGGTTCTCCAGCTTCCTCCCACAGTCCAAAAACATGCTGAGGTTAATTGATGATTCTAAATTTTCCGTAGGTGTGCTTGGTTGTTTGTCTCTATGTGTAGCTCTGTGATAGACTGGTGATCTGTCCAGGGTGTCCCCTGCATTTGCCCGAGTCAGCTGGGATAGGCTCCAGCCCCCCGTGACCCTACAGAGGATTAAACGGTGTATAAATAATGGATGGATGTAAATTTAAAATAATTTAGATAGATCTTGATGTAAAGTTGATCATAAAGTAAAATACTATATTGTTCGGTTCCAGATGCCTGTGACTAAATGTTTTGTGTCTTTGTAGATACACTGTGATGAAGTCGTAATGCACATGTGTAAATGATAAACTGAGGCATAATGTTGTTGGAATTGTACTTATTTTCCTTAAGAAATTTCCGGTTGTTCATAATGTTTTGTAAAAAGATAGTTTTTCAGAATGTACTTTTTTGCACTACAACAAAGGGGAAAATTTGGAGTTGTCGTTATTTATAGGTTATTATGCTCTGATTTTACTGGTCCAGCCCACTTAAGATCAAACTGGGCTGTACGTGGCCCCTGAACTAAAATGAGTTTGACACTCCTGCTGTAAAGCAATAGTTTTGTTTCCCTTTTAAACGTCATGAAATTTGACAAATACTCTTAAAGGATATCTTAAGGGATCTATCTTTCTAAAAAGTGCAAAAATATATGCACCCCATGATTCCTTTAAAATACCATTAATGCCTTAACACCTTCATAACATCATTATTAATGAGGAAATAAATGGCATTTTGAAATTAAAGCAATGACTAAAGGGATTCAGTTTTTTAGTGGTGTATAAATGTGGTCTTGTTCACAGTTTGCCTCTGTCTCTCCCAGATGGTAAAAGCCATTCAGGTGTTGCGGATTCACCTACTGGAGTTAGAGAAGGTCAATGAGCTCTGTAAGGACTTCTGCAACCGCTACATCACTTGCCTCAAGACCAAGATGCACAGTGACAACCTCCTCCGCAATGACCTGGGCGGACCCTACTCTCCGACACACACCAGTCTCAGCATGCAGCAGGTCAGTCACGGACCCACTGTGGATCTTACAGTTCCTCGAAGGTATCCCTCTATAAGTAGCACTTCCCAAGAATATCATTGTCATTTATCACCAGGTAGATTTTTTATTTTTCTTGCTATTGGGAGTTTTTTCTCTCACAACAAGTAGAGATCCCTCCTTACAGTTGCTCACCAGTGTCTCCCTCTGTGATCCCCCAGGAACTAATTCAGACCTCCTCTCCATCCATGACCTCTGTCTCCAGCTCTGTTAACCCTTCAGGGATTGTGGTGCCTGCCGGGGGTCTGCAACAGGGCAATGTCGCCATGACCACCATCAACTCTCAAGTGGTATCGGGTAAGCATGTCATTACTCACACAAACATCAAAACACTATGACCCTGACACATGCGCCTTTTCATATTGGCTGGTTTTTGCTGTGTAATGTCACATTTAAAAGGGATCATTTGAACTATAAGTTGAATTTCACTGGTTGATTTTACAATAGAGAAATCTACATGGTCATCCTAAGAGTCGAGTCTCCACATTAACAAAAAAAACAACATAATAAAAAACAAAACATCATAATTTCTATGGTAACAATGCACCTATTTTCACACCTCAGCAGGATTAGTTTTTTTTAAATTTTCCAGTGGAAAGTCATAATTCTATTTAACCACATAACCTTAAACAGTTCTCAAAACCCAACCCTATAAACAGAAGAATCCACTCCATTTATTGTCTCACAGTTTTTGCTGTACATTAGGCTATATACACCGATCAGCCACAACATTATGACCACTGACAGGTGAAGTGAATAACATTGATCATATTGGTACTATGTGGTGTTCTGCTGGAAAACCTTGGATTTTAACATCCGTGTTGATGAGACTTAGACACCCAAATAAACATTGTCCCAGAACAAACACACTCCCTCATGCAAATGGAAATCCCAAATGTCACTGACCTACCCCCACAGGAAAATGCACCCCACCACATGGCAACAACATCAACCAATCAGGAACATCTTGAGGAACATGACAATGGCCCAAGATGTTGATTTGACCTCCAAACTTCCTAGACCCCATTCTGATCAAGCATCAACAGGATGCAGTGGAACAAGTTGGATTGACAGAGGCCCCACTGCACAAGCCAGAGTACCCAAAGGATCCACTTCCAATGTCCTGGTGCCAGACCCCATAGGACACCCTGAGAGGTCCTCTTGTCCATGCCCAATGGTTCAGAGCATTTTTGACCACATAAGGGGGACCAACACAATATTAGGCAGGTGGTCATAATGTTATGCCTGATCAATGTATATATGTCACAGTAGAAATCGCGATCCAGGATAAGCG
>OMNN01097107.1:0-13384 GCA_900302755.1 Chromis chromis
GGAAAATGCACCCCACCACATGGCAAAAACATCAAACAATCAGGAACATCTTGAGGAACATGACAATGGCCCAAGATGTTGATTTGACCTCCAAACTTCCTAGACCCCATTCTGATCAAGCATCAACAGGATGCAGTGGAACAAGTTGGATTGACAGAGGCCCCACTGCACAAGCCAGAGTACCCAAAGGATCCACTGCCAATGTCCTGGTGCCAGACCCCATAGGACATCCTCTGGTCCATGCCCAATGGTTCAGAGCATTTTTGACCACATGAGGGGGACCAACACAATATTAGGCAGGTGGTCATAATGTTGTGGTTGATCGGTGTATGTCATATATTTAATTCAATTCAATTCAATTTTATTTATATAGCGCATATTTACAACACATGTCATCACATAGCGCTTATCATCATAAGGAAGAGCAATACAGGAAACAGAAAACCCAACAATCCAAAATCGCTTTTGGATTCCCTATAAGCAAGCAGTCCGCAACGGTGGGAAGGAACCAAAAAAACCCCTGGGATGGGGAGGGGGGGAGACCTCCAACAGAACCAGGCTCAGGGAGGGCGGCCATCTGCCTCGACCGGTTATATTGTGTATCTTCTTGTGCTATTGACTACACGTATACTGAATGAGATATTCAAAATGCTCAAATACCACTGCAGCATCGAGAAGGTGTGCGCATAAATTAAGCCAGGGGCTGCAATAATTAATTCGAATTCTCAGCTTCTAGCCCTTTTAATGAAGTCTTTGAGCGATTTTTCATCCCACACCAAAGCACAGTCCAACCTAAACATATCAGGTTGGGTTGTGTCAAGTTGTGCACTGACCGGCCCTTTCCCAGGATGCACCAGGCTGACCCTCCATCTCCTCTGTCAGTGTGTCTGTATGTCACTGTCACGACATATACCCTGACTCGCCAGGACAGGCCTGCTGACTCGCCCAGCAGCAAAAATAGAAACGCACACATCCATTTGCAGTCTCTCTCTATCTCACACACACATAAAAGGAGCCTCAATTCTTCTTCCTCTATTATAAATGATGTCGGTGCTACACCTGTGAAACCTCTACATCCACAACATTTTCCGTCTGTTCCTCCCACTCCCTCCATCTGTGTTCTGTAGTGTAAACTCCAGCGATGCCCAAAAAAAGCCTTCCCAATTAATCATGTTGTTAGTGTGTGTTCTCCTTCTGTGTGTGCACTCATGTGTTAGTTTATGTCGTGCTTTGGTGTGTTACCGGTGATCAAGTCACTGATGATCCATGTCCATGCTAGTAGTTACAAAACAAAAACAAAGACGCGGGGTGATTTATCTCAGTCCGATACTTAAGCATATAAATGAAGAGGAATGAAATGTATTTGTATAAGCATTCCATAAAGAACACAGATTATAATAGCATCAGCACAGAGTATGCACACACACTTTCTACAGTGGACTAAACAGTTGTTACAATAGATTTTAAATGTTACGACTTAATAAAGAACTTCTGATCTTGGGTTTTTACTGTGCATTACACTGGGTGCAGGTAATTCCTTTGTTCCTGGTAATTCACCTGACTCTGCACTCTGATGCAGTTTGCAATGGGATCGAACTCTAACTTTGTTCCGCACTCATTGTCTGACTTGACTAAACTGTAATAGGATAAAGCAGCAGAATCTCTTGCCCATAGGCAGCTGACCAAACACTTGTAATGTATATGTGGTGTTGTGTTGCATACTAATGAGACACACTGAACTTCAGCGAGCTGACCGGGGACTCCACTGGGACACAAAGGCGGGCTCTGAGGCAGAAACACTATTGATCCGAAGTTAAGTGTTCTTCAACATCCTTATGAGATTTAAACTCAGAGCCAAGCTGCAATACACTGGTGGCTACAGAGAGGAAATAATACACGTTGCCAGTTAAAGCGCTGTTTTATTGTTTCTGAGAAGGTAAACTGCAGATCTTTTATGTGGTTTGCGGTCATGTGATTTCTGTGTAGGAATTGCGTCCCCCTCAGGTTTCATCGCTGTGAGGGGAAATAATTGGATCTGTGCTGTCTTTGGATTAAAACCCTTTCGGTGAAAAAGCATCATGAAATCAGGAAATAAAATAACCTGCTATTGAGATAAATGGCCATTTTAGAGCTTACCCAACAGGCTTTGCAGCGGGATTGATTTTTGGTTTATATTCAACATCAGGACTTTACACTGACTGTAAAACATATTGGTCACAAACTTGTTGTGATACATCCTATTTTGCAAAGTAACTGGGCTTTAAAAACAGAAGTATTGAGTTGACTTTTAATCAGTTATACAAAATCACATTTCAAAATCAACAAAGCATGGCTTAAATATTGCCTACTGTCAACTTATCGCATCACAGAGAATTGGAACTATTAATGAGCTTAATGTCAGCCCGTTTCCCTGTGGGTTCATTTGGATAAAGTCTGAAGTGACATAGAGTCGCTTAAAGACTTCAGTATTTTATAAATGAAGCAGCCGAATAGGCATGAATTTGTTTATTTCCTGCAAATACTACGGCAAGCAGATTGGTCTAATGCTTCTCTGCAAGTCCACTTTCTAGATGTTGATCCTTTTAAATCGGCTCAAGTCACTAAATGACTGTCGTGTTTTCATGCCATCCATATTCAGTAGCACATCTGAGACATCTTTTCTGCTATAGGCCAGTTAATCCGTCTTACGTAAGAGTACTTTGAGCTAAATTTGTATTTACATTAGTTTTGAAAAATGGTGTTTCCACAGATCACACTCATTCTACTTCCCAGAGTAATTAAACGCATTAACCTACCACTGTTCAAGCTCTGTCAGGGTACAGCTCACACAACTGTACTGGGTGTAGAAATTCAAGTTGTCACATTTCCTCTTATAAATACCACAAAAAATATTTCTATTATGATGAACTGCATATCATCAAATAAAATAAATCCACATACAACGTAGGCCAACTGTAAGCAGCAGCATTATAATAGCACTTACTACTATAAAATGTAATGGCACCGTGTGTGTCGGCACCTTTGACAAAATAAAGGAGCAAGGGCCATTATTACCTTGTCAGCTTCCATTAAGTTCAGGGGGAAATCCTTAAACTTCAATATATAATCTCACTGGTCTTCTCTGATCAGAACAAATGGCTGGCCTGGAGGCCCATGTGTGTGCTTAAGCAGGAGTATATGAGATTGCTTTCGCCCCTGGATACAACTGACTTTAGGAGACAAAATAATAACATCTCATGGATATGGATTGTAATAGTTATGTGTCAAACTACATGAGAACATTTAAGACTGTTTAGGGAATCAAGAAGGCATCAGCAGGCCAGAAGAAATGCAGCTTTTGAGGTTACAAAAGCCAAATCTTGGGTGTGGGAAAAGAGGAGGACTTGAAGAACGATTTTCTGTTGGCTTCAAAGTGGTTCTTATATGGGTCAATCCGTGTTCATTTAGACAGAATTCAGGAATATCATTCCTTCAGCCCCTCTCAAAAACTTGTGAGCTCCCCAGCCCCCTAAGCAAGGTGCTATTCAACACCTTACTAACCAATAGTCGTCCAGCTCAAATGCAGACTGCATGTTCTTCCTGAAGAGGCGGGAACAACAGCAGTTCTTTGGTTTTCAGATCAAAACAGCCCGTTTAGAACCACCCTAAAACCAGTTTTTTTTTTTTCAGTCATGGTGAAATGAACCATCTTTACAGATTTTTTTAAGCTAAAAAAGTGTATTTTAAGCTTAAAAAAAGAAAAGAAAAAAAAAAGTGGAAGATAAACTGTGGTAACATGAAAAACTTGTCTTGATTTGCTGAAAAACAACATAATATGGCACCTTTTAGGGTTTATTATCTCCAGAAATATGACTCCCACAGTCATGAAATTTGGTGAGGACACAAACAATAGTTCGCAGCAGATCCAAATGATTGAATGGTTCCAGCAGTAGCCAGATTTTTAACTACTGACAATGGAAAATGGAAGAAAGTGCAAAATCGTCAGATGGAGGCCACTAGAACAACACAGCCAGTGTGCAATGCCGGCAAGTGGTAGCTGATTCACCACTGATGTGAATTCAAAGTTTATGCACCCAAATGGACCATGTGCATCGTTAAAGTGGCCTCCATATGATGACATCTGTTAGATGCCGATGTTCTGTCTCATCCCAGCTCCAGCTACACTGAAGGGAAAAAAAGACAATACAAACTTGACATTAGGACCACCTGTCATGATGGGTTTTGATAAACACAAGATTTATTGTGATGTGTGATTATTTATCATCAGCTTCTCTTTTTAGTGTTTAGTATATGTATGAGAACATTCAGTAAGGCAAAGTGAGCCTCATAGCTTGTTAAATTTCATCACGAAGACAACATGAAAGCAACTTTTAACTTTGCACATATAATGAGAACATAGAGGCCCCCTATGAACACCAGCTTTTGGGATCCTATGAATGAGTCCACATCACCATTTTAGCATGTCAAAATAGCAAAGCCATCTTTGTGTGTAAGATTTCTTTTATGCTTATAATAAAGCTTCATTAATCAGCTTTCCTGAAGAAGATTTCGGCAGACTACCACAGATGGTCAAGAGCAACAAAGCCTTTGTGGAACAACAGATCAGCTCTCTACTCTTGCAAAGACACTCGAGGGGTCATGGGAGTTTGCTCATCCAGTGTACACATACTTTGTAGATTTAGTGAAAGCTTATGACAGTATACATTGGGGGTGTCTAGTACAGTAGAAGATGCAGAAATATAAGGTGGTAGGGACGCTGCAATGAGCCATTGTCAGGAGTCTTTGTATGTTTTGTTTATGATTGTTGTGGACAGAATCTCAAGCTGCAGCTGAGGAAAGGAGAGTGCCAGGTTTGGCAACCTCCGCTGTGATCCACAATGTGCATTTGGTATTTTCCTTGAGTGTTAAACAACTGCAATAAAGGTCAGCTCCTCAAAGTCAAGAGGCCCTGGTCCCCAGAAAATCTTTGATTGCTGTTGCCCAACAGTGAATAAAGGGTGTAACAGTGGCTTGGCAACTGCACTTTCCCACCGAAGGTATTCAAGTATCTCCAGGACCTCTTCATGGGTGAGCATTAGATTAAATGTGAGACTGCAGTAAAACAGTAAACTTTAAAGCAAAGCTCACCAGTCCATCAATGTTTTAACCCTCAACATGACTGAAACAATAAGATAATGGATACAAGCACCTGAAGTTTTAATCTCATGGTTTCAGGGCACACCATCAGTAACATGTGAAGAACACTTTCATGTATAACCTATAGAGGGTGTTTGGATATCTTATCAGAATACCTCGTGGATATCTCACATGTGGGATTAAACTCCCAGTTTGATCCAAAATGACACTGAGAAACTGCGTATTCCTACTTTCCCATGGACTGACCTGCTCCCATGCTTTCAGCTCAAACTCAGACAATCAACAGAAAATGAACAGGTCTTTGTAGCAATAGAAGCAGTAAAGTAATTAAAAGTAACATTAGAAGTTAGACTTACAGTAAGACCAGTTATTTGTCTACCTCCACAGTGCATATATCCATGTATGTAGTATGCATCATGTGAGACATGTGCAGTGATAGGAGTAGTAACAGTGTAGGAGTGTGCACAGTGGGCAGCCCTGATATTAGCCACAGTGACTGTGGGTAAATGAGATTAGTGCAGGCCTGTCAGTGAGAGAGGAATGTATTAAACAAGCAGAGGGCCCTAAGTGCTTTATGGAAGCACGCGCAGTGTTTCATCACAGCTATAATAAAAGTGATAAACGGGGAGATGGAAATAACCCAGACTGGGGCCAAATGATCACTGTGGTCCTTAGTGGAGCGTCGGCAGCAGCACGCCGCTCTCTCAGCCTCGCCAGGCCTTGCGTGAGATTAATTATTGAGAGGGGTTCCATATCAGCTTGGGAAACACCACATCAATAAATGATGGTGTCATTTTAAGCTAGAGGATGGAAATTGCAACAACTGAGCAATGGTCCTGAAAGGTTACTGCTTAGTAGCGCCTGGTAGCAGTGTTGCATGACAATGTTTTGTTTCAGTTTTGTAACTCTACGAAGCGCTGAGCTGCTGAGTAGCAGGCGATTAAGTTGAAGAACGGTTCACAGTGGTTTTAAATATCGCCTGCTTCTTTGCGGCTCAACAACAGTTGATAGTTAGCATATCTCAGTGCTCCACTGCATGATCTTTATGCTGATTTTCACTGTTCTTAAAGTTGCTACCGCCAAAGCTGCGAGAAGCAAAGCCTGTAAATGGCTTACTATAATCTCATGATATGGTAATGGGTACATTCCATATTCTGGAGAGCAGACACAGGAGTGAAAGACTGTATTGGATGTTCCTGTCAGTCAGCAGCTGTGTGGTATCAGAAGATTTATACTCAACATGTTTTCCCTGGCAATCTAATGGAGGTGATAAATCAGCTATATTGCAGTGCCATCTACAGATAGCTAGTTATTCAGGTATGTTGTGTGTAGATTCTGACTTACTTTAAAAAGAAACTAACACCATGGTGATGTAATAGTGCCACCTCATATTTAACTGTTGTCCAAACAAAGTTTCATTCTCTGTATTTACATACTAGAGCTAGAATGGATGAATAAATTAACAAAATATGCTGATGCAGCCAGGATAGATATTTCCACATGCTTCCAATCTTAATGCAACGCAAGACTAAACAGCTGCTGGTTACAGCTTCATATGTCATGGACACATATGAAATGAGCTTTGATAAACAGTATTCGTTTACCTCTGCCATCTTGCCGTATTGGCCTCTTTAAAATAGGAGTAGCTGAAACAATTGCTAAAACTTCATTTCAACACTGCATGAACCCAAACCCCTTTTTCCCAGCACCCTGCTTATAAAGTCCATGGAGTTATTCTTTAAACACTACTTTCAACACTATTTCAGTACAGCTCATCTAAAACCACAAGGTTACACAGACCTGCATTGACGTTGGGGAAAAAAGGCAGACAAACTGTGAATAAAGCCTCATTCAATGGTAATTCTATGAGGATGACTCACACCACTGCTTGGAGATAAGGCTCTCTCCTTTCCATGTAATTCCCTCCAAACTGCATCGGACTGGGTCTTTATTTGCCTGCACTGCCATTACTTTAAATTTGGCTGCAAGCTTGTGAATCACTCTTGCTGCACAGCATGGTGACACTTATTTTAATTGCTCAGGAAATATTGGTGTTCCCAGATTTGTGTGGAATAATACTGTGAGAGTGTCTATTTCATGCACCTGGGCTTCCAAGATGTAGCTACTTCACATTTTATTTTACTTTCAAGTGAGGCATTCTGACTCATCCTGAGCAGAACTTTCATTTCTATTTCAATAAAACATTTTATATGTTGGTATAGTAGAAAAGAATTCTAGTAATTCAAGCTCGGGAATGAAATATGACCCTGGTGACAAGGCATAAACTTTTTTTTTTCTTTTTTTTTTAAAGAAATACTTTGACCGTGATGCATTACAGTTAATCATAAAGCTGGGAGTACAATAGTGTGGAGCTAGAGACTGGAATCAGGTGCAAACAGTAAGCCTGGTTTTCTCCATAGGTGAACAATATGCCTTCTAGCACCACTAAAGCTCACTGATAAGTCAGTCTGTTTAATCCATACACAAATAGAAATACCATTGTTCTTGTGAGGGTTACAATACACTGTAAAAAAACAAAAAAACAAAAAAAAAAAACAGCATAAAAACAATAAATAATGGTGCAATTTTACATTATCACACAGAAAAAAAAAGACTACTTGTAAAAATACAGATTTTTTATGTGGACATTATGCACAGTTTTGGCCAATTTTTTTTTACAATCAACATGTAAATTATTCCTTTTTTCCAGTGATTTTACTTGACATTATTTGTAGGGGCAGTGGTGGCCTAGTGGTTTATGAAGCGAACGCCGAAGTGAGAGCGACCGCTTGTCCCAGTAACCACCACTGTTGGCCCTGTTGATTTAAATACAGTTACATGGTCGCACATTGTAATAGAAAAAAAATACCATTTTTAAAAATACAGATTTTTGATGTGGACATTATTTGCAGTTTACAGTTAATATGTAAATTAAAATTTCTTCTGTCATTTTACTAGTTACTATCTGTACACTTACTTACTGTAGTACTTATTTATTATCTGTATTTTCACATAAACAGAGAAAAACTGTACTGTATAGTTTCAACACGTTATCCTTGCAAATTTAGCATTTTCCTTTATGTATGAATTTTGAAAAGTAGCTATGTATGGCAACAAAAATTATTTTGGAAGGTTCTTAAAATAAAAATCCAGGTTCCTTAGGTGAACACATACTGGCATGAAACACTCCTGGTTAAATCATCCAAATACAGCAATGACAACCTACGTACAGCTGACTCTCATGGACATTATTTAGATCAGTCAATCATACCAAAATGACAGACACAGCAGAATTAGTCAGAAACACTGCTACCTGTGCTTAAGCTTACAAATGTGCTTTAACAGGGCATGGTTGCAGAACTTGAATGCATTCATGTAGATAAACCAAAACTCCATCCTTTATGGTGTGTTAGACAGTAACTGACAAATAACTCATGCAATGGTTTCAGTAGATGTTTTGTTTTTTCCTGAAATACAACATCACCCACTGACAGCCAAACCGTACAGCAGTGTCACTTTGTACAAAATTTCACAAAGACGTTGTTGCTCCAACAAAAGAGCTGCTCCGTGTACAATGCATTACCACCCTGTGAGACAACACATGCTGTCATCAGGTACGACATTGGTTGATGCATTCGGAGTAATATGCTTCTGTTATGGTCTTTTTATGTTCACTCATATGCCCCTAAAACCCCCCTTAGCTGCAAGAAGGAAAGACAGCGATCCTCTTAAAACGGTGTTCACTGTCAGCAGGCTGCCGTCTTATTGCCCTTGAAGTGGCCCAGTGGGACTCGGCAAAGTTGGGACCGCGTTCACAATCAGGGCTCAGTTGTGTAAATCCTCTCTTGTTTAGATAGAGGCCCTGCTCCTGGGCTCCATTACAGAGATGCCACAGTGGAGAAGTGGCCCTGAGAGCAGGAAACTCATAAGAGTTATAGGGGCAACCATCACTGAGTGCTCACCACTGTACAAACATACTGACAGAGAGGGGAGTGGAGAGAGGGGCATCGGACATCGGCATTAAAGAGCTACGTGGAAAAGGAAACTGAGTGTGGTGGTTTAAAGGAAAGCAGTTGAAGGAAGGAAGGGAAATCTTTTGAAAAGTACAAAAAGAAAAACAACAGCCACAAAGTGTCTTGTTGCCCCAGTTAAGCAGTCTCTCAGGCTTTTCTCCAGGAAAAGGGCAGTGATGTGTATGAGATAAAAAGAAGCCAAACCACTGAGCACCTGTTCTGTCTGTACCTCCTTTAACCCCGCAGCCTGAGGGACTGAACAAGACATTCAAAATGAGTCCTTGAAGAATCTTAAAGTTTTAGGTAAAACTCTGGAAATGATTCTGTTTTCCATAGTATTTTAATGTGATTTCCCCCTTCTCACCAGTTTTTTTTATTAGGGTCACTGCCAAAATGGAGGAAAAACATGCTTAGGATGCGTCTGTGAGTGAGCCTGCAGGAGTGTGTTGGAAAAAAAACGTATAGTTGCCAGACTGCATACACCAATCAGGCATAACATTTGGTCCCCCTTATGTGGTCAAAATGCTTTGAACCATTGGGCATGGACAAGAGGACCTCTCAGGGTGTCCTCTGGGGTCTGGTACCAGGACGTTGGCAGTGGATCCTTTGGGTACTCTGGCTTGTGCAGTGGGGCCTCTGTCAATCCAACTTGTTCCACTGCATCCTGTTGATGCTTGATCAGAATGGGGTCTAGGAAGTTTGGAGGTCAAATCAACATTTTGGGCCATTGTCATGTTCCTCAACATGTTCCTGATTGTTTGATGTTTTTGCCATGTGGTGGGGTGCATTTTCCTGCGGGGGTAGGCCAGTTACATTTGGGATTGCCATTTTCATGAGGGAGTGTGCTTGTTCTGGGACAATGTTTATTTGGGTGTCTAAGTCTCATCAACACAGATCCAATCCAATCCAAGGTTTTCCAGCAGAACACCACATAGTACCAATATGATCAATGTTATTCACTTCACCTGTCAGTGGTCAGAATGTGGTGGCTGATCGGTGTATATTAGGCAGCCAAGCAGCCAAATCATCTACACACTGCAACTGCTAACAGTTCAATTATGCTATATGAAAAGCAATTAAAGATATTTTAGATACGACCAATAGGATGCCGTGTAGTAGTAGTGTAGTTTCTGGTAAGATACCACATTCAAATGTCCGCACTAGAATCATCTGTTGAGGTATAATATATAATGGATGCCCTCTTTGTTGTCATGCTTACAATTTGTACACATCTTGAGTAAGCCACTAGAAATAAATTATCAGAAATGAGCAAATACTGCTATGCCAATGACACGCACCCATGATATATAAAACAAACTGGTACTGTGGTAAATAATAAAAAAAGAAAAAATATCAGACCAGGAAAACACTTTTTAAAGTCGAGTGGAAATGCAGCTGAACTGTTGCTCTCTGTAGAGAAAGGTAAGGGCTGCTGCTGTGTCTGGCATGTGACAAGCTCTGCAGCAATGTCAACATTTTTACTGTAAGTTCCCCATAATCAAACCGCACAAATAAGAAATATCTTTACAGAGAAAAAACATCTCTTATCTTTGACTTCTTACTGCTACTACAACAGAAGACTTAAGTGACTGGGAGAATGAAGCAGTGGGTGAAGGACGTTGAGGAGTGGGCTGCATAAAGTATGTTTGTTTTTTTACCAAATTGTTTCCTCATGATTCTCTTTGAGTTATACAGATTCAGACATTACAAACACATACAACCTGTATCTAGTATTACGTGCCAAAGGCCTCTTCCATTTGTTTCTTCACTGCCTGGAGTTTTTTCTTCCATATTACCTTCAGTCCCTCTATGTTTCATTGTTTGATTTTAAGGACAAGCCCCTCCATAACCCGCTGCAGTCCCTGTCGGTCCTGGCAGTTGGCGGATTTTGGACCTCAAAGTAAACATTCGATTGTCAATTAAAACGATTTCCTTACATGCAAAGTAAATACTGAAAGTTAAACTTAATCATTTTTGGCTATAAGGAAGGGAAAGAAAAAAACCCATAACAAAACAAAAAAAATACACTTGATGCGTCTTGATGCACTTAGCGTCCTTCACCCACTGCTTCATTCCCCCTTCTATAGGGGATAGCAGGAGGGGTTGTGGCGAGGATAGCATGATAGCAGAGAACAGACAACCTTATGTAATTTGATGTATAGGTCTCTGAACCACCAAATTTTCTGTTCTGTATGAAACTAAAACATATTACCAGAAATACACAAGACTAATAAAGCACACGACACATATCTGTGAGAGAAGTATTGGTGCAAGATCTGCTTCTTCTTCTTCATACTTCATCCACGAGCATGATGTCAGATTAAAAACATAAATAAATAAAAAATATGGACCCCACTGCCCTACAGGAGGAGGAGGAGGAGGGAGAGGAGGAGGTGTGGAATGAGGAGACCCTCGATGGCACTGATTCCTCTGATGAAGAGCATGACTGAAACCTGCTGTTCCGGTTCTGTCATTGTGGGGTGAAACTGAGTTAATGTTCTGTTATGATTTTGTATTAATAAAAGCCCACTGATCAAAATCATATTTGATATCTTATTTAATAACAGCTCTGTGCGTGGTCGAGGAAAGCAAGAAAATGAACGGCAAGAATATGTTGATTAAGAAAGCTTTTATAATATGTTGCAGACAAACGTAAACCAGGACAAATTACGTTTCTCCTGCAACGTTATTGAGAATGCAGTTTAGTTGTGTGAGAACTTAATTTTGGGAGACAGCGTGGTTCTAAAACACCCCCTTATGTCTTTTCATTTAAACATCAGGCTTTAGAAGTGTCCAAAGTTTCTTGGTAATTTTAGATGCACAAACCGCACTCAGTGCAGGTCATGATCTTGATACTGAAGATCAGAGAGGGCAAATATAAAGCTGGATAAATTTTGTGGATCACATTCCAGGTATTGGTTTCTGTGACAGATGCGCTGTCAGCTGTATTTGAGATTCCTGTTTTCACCTAAACTTCCCGTCTTTGTTATTTAGTAGAACACGACTGATGTGACTTCAACAGATTACCATGCAGAATTAAAAAAACAAGTAACTCACTATGCAGGACACCACACCATCCCCACCAGCAGAGCTAAGACAAATATGATGGAAACCTTCTGGTGCCTGTGGGGTCTAAGCTGTTATGCCAACAGTTTCTTCCTTGCAATTTGTAATTCTGAAATGTGCAATAAGTCAACCCACCGGATATATAGAATACAAGAATTGCAGAGAAAAATTAATGCAGGTGTTTGCTGGAGGGGTTGTGTTCTACTGGAGTCAGGTCAGATGACATGATCGCCCAGATCATATCTTATACTTTTCTCTTCTTGTGTGATTTTGGCAGCGTGCTTTGAATCACTATGATATGCCAAATTTCTGCATACAGGGAGTCATCTTGTTTTTCAGTATTTTGATATATCCACAGATGATATCATCTATAAATGTCGCATACCTCACAACTTTTACACTCAACAATCACACTCCTACCTCCGTGCTTCACTGTCTAGACTATGCATTCACTGTGGCAGTCCCAGCCAAATAATTTTATCTTGGTCTCATCTAACCAAAGGATGTGCTGCCAACATTTATCAAGTATTTTTTTCATTTTCTTTAGCAAAGTTTAATCTTGCAGTTTTGTTTGGAACAGCAAGCAAGGGTATTTTTCTTGGACACCGTCCATAGAGGTTGACATTATGCACTGTCCATCACACTGTCTGAGCTGTCACAGAAAGTCATATTTGCATTAATAACCACCGTGCCACATCTGAAGCACTTGTCCATCTATTTTTCAGAGCTAGATTGTGCAAAGAGCACACCATTTGTTGCATCATTTTAAGAGGATCACCACCATGGCTCTGATTGGTGGTACTAAAGCTCTTTCTAATGCAAGTTTAGAAAGGTGATGGAATCTGAAATCCTTTGACATTTAAATGATATACATGGATGTACTCCTACATGGATGTCCTACATGGATGTACTCCTACTGTATACTGTACAAAAAAGGGTGTTGAAGAGTGCAAAGCTTTACATTTTAGCTCAACAAAGCAGTGATGTAATTAGGGCCTATTAGAAGCATGAGCTCTAGCCTTGAGATATGACCATGATGTAATTTGTCTCAAATTAAATTATTAGGTGTCGTTCTGAGCTGAGCCTTTTAAAAAATGGAGGGACACTCTAAATCAGATTCACTAAACTGTGCCAGAAATGTGGAACATTGCTCATGAACACAGGAGACG